>QZGG01000597.1:0-112093 GCA_006409495.1 Sedum album | reverse complement strand
TAAGCGATGCATCGCTGTTTGATCGACGTTACCAAACTGCTGTTTTCGACCGTTTTTAACATTCAATAAAATCAGCATCGGAATTTGAAGAGAAATTGTATCAAAATAAAAGAAATTTGAAGCGAAAGATGGACCTTAAATTTTTTTAATTTCTTCAGTTACTCAAGGTACGGACAGATCTTATACTTAAGATGGAGCACTCAACGGCTTGAATCGCTGAGCTCAGCAAATAAAAATCAAGTGACTAACTGCTAAACTGACTGATATTCCTTGTATAGAAACATGGGGATTGTATCATGTGGAACCCCCTTTGCATCCGTTGATTGCATTTCCTGTTTGCATTTTGGACGCACCAGATTGTGTCAGCGCATTAATAAGCATGTGCAACTCACGTGTGCATTTGTCATGTGCAACTCACGTGTGCATTTCAAAAATGCAAACACGTGGCACAATCTGGTGCGTCCAAAATGCAAACAGGAAATGCAATCAACGGATGCAAAGGAGGATCCATGAATCCATGAAAAGGGGGGTTCCACATGATACAACCCCTAGAAACATGTACTGTCACTTAATTTTAAATTGGAGTTTAGACTATTTTTCAATTTTAATTCACTAATTTTGTATTAATTAAAAAATAGTTTGTAGTTAATAATATTTATTAAAACTGGGGAATACGAGCTTATCAAAAAGGATGGATTCATGGAACCTGCTTTGTGTCTGTTGATTACATTTTATCAATGCACCAGACTGTGCCAACACATTAATGAGACATGTGAGTTGCACGTGTTTTGCACGCGACATACACGTGACAAATGCAACGACGTGATGCAATTTCAGCAATTGATGAAATTCATTCAACAGATACAAAGTGGTTTTCATTAATCCACCAAAATAGATGGATTCATATGAAATATCCGCTATATATAGGTAATGTATCATGTGTATCCATCTATTTTGGTGGACTTGTGAACCCCACTTTACATCCGTTGATTGCATTTTTTTAAAGCACCATATTGCACCACGTCATTGCACTTCTCATGTGCATGTTACTTGCAAAACATGTACAATTCACATCAAAGGATGCAAAGTTAGTTTACGAGTACACCAAATTAGATCGATCCACATGATACAATCCCTATATATATATGGAATCAACTTGTGTACGAAGTTTATTGTGTTTTACTGGTTAGTGTTTGCTTTCGTATTAGTCACTTTATTTTTTTACATTAAAAATTGGTCAAGGAATGGACAACCTCATTCTCAAACTAACTTAATTATTTTTCTATATCCTAACCGTGGAACCCCTATCCTGCCTCCATCAGGAATCGAACTCTGATTAACTTCAGTTACTTTAGCGTTCATATTTTCACTGGCATTTATAGTTATTGGGTTTCACCCTTTCTTGTTTCCAAGAAAAAATAGAATAGCTACAAATTTAGTTTCACTCTTTGAAAATGAAATAACTAAATGACATTTAAAGGAAATGTTGACAAGCGTAAATTTCGGCTAATGAGGCTTTTCAATATTTATAAGATGTTACCAAATTGCCTATTCAATTAAGAAGACTATGTTGATGAAAATGAGGCATGTAAGTTGATTAATTCATTCTTATAATATAATATAATATAAATAATTAGTAATGAAGATATTAATCAAAATATCATTTTGAACAACCTTCTCTATCAAATTACAATGTCCTACTTGTTTTTTGCCATTGCAAAAAAATACTATCCTTTTACTGAATAAAACATAATAAATATTTATCTTAACTCAATAACTCATTCTTTAACCCATTCCCAATTTCTATTCATTTCACATTTTCTCTTTCATTTATTCACTTCATATTAAAATCTTGTTTCATCTATTTTCACATAATCACTCTCTTTCTTCATTTATTCTCCATTGGGTGCTTCCCTTTCTTTCTTATTTTTTCAAGTCCAACTTTAAATGAGACATCACAAGACTCTTATCATCTAAGAAGTTGCAAACTTTTCAATTTATTCATATATGAAATCAAGGTTACTATCCAAGGGATCATGATTTTTTAGAAGGTTATTACCCAACAGCTTTGTCCAAAGTTCCATCTGATGCAACTTTGAACAAGGTTATGAAGAAATTGATCTGGTGGCTAGCAGTTGGACCGCTTTTGATACTGCTCGCTCAATGGAATGAAATCAAAATCGGCCAAACTCATAAATTCTTTCTAAACAATTTTGAATCTTACATTTCTGGTACTCCCCATCATGGCATTCGAAACACGATCAACCTCGCTACAGGAAATGCAGAACCCGGAAAGCATAGTGATGAACCAATATTAAACCTCTTCGATGGCAACATCTATTCAAAACACGAAACACTGAAGACTTGGAATCATATGAAGCATGTACTTCATTATTCTCAGGGTTTGCCAGATGCACTTGAAGCTATTAAAAATGCAAGTGTAGCATGGGATGGTCTCATTTCTTCAAATAATGTCATGAATCCAATGACTGATCGAATAAAGTACAGAAGATGGCTTTACTTTGTTGGCAAGAACAATGCTGAAAAACTCGATGTTCCTACTCGAACTAAAAAAGAACTCGACTTATTCGTTGGCGTATTTTCCACGGCGGATAATTTCAAGCGTAGAATGGCTATTCGTCGTAGTTGGATGCTGTATCCGGCCGTAAGATCAGGAAGGGTGGAAGTACGCTTTTTCGTTGGACTGGTAAAAATTTAGTATCCTTGTTTGATGAAATTTTTGGGCAATGGTAAATTCAAATGCGAGCGAAAGGGTATTTTGGTCAATTGACAATCGATAAGTTGTAAACTTTGCTTATTAGGAAAATGAAGCAAATTTCATAGCTAAAATTCATATCTTGGTTGCAGCACAAACTGCAGCAGGTTAATGAGGAGCTATGGAGCGAAGCAAACACATACGGAGATATTCAGCTGATGCCATGGGTGGATCACTACAGTCTTATAACCTTGAAAACCGTCGCGATTTGCATTTTTGGGGTAAGTTCCTCCAAATGTGTTTCGCTCGTCAGCAGATGAAAAATTCTTTACCTCTAAGCAGCCTTGATCACATTTTGATGGTGCAATGCAGAGTCAGGTTGTTTCAGGAAAGTACATAATGAAAACAGATGACGATGCATTTGTCCGTATTGACGAAGTGCTTGCATCATTGAATAAGGCTAATGTGACACAGGGAGTGCTATATGGCCTCATAGAAACTCATTCCCATCCCGATAATGAAACGAAAAGTAAATGGTACATAAGCCCTCAGGTACATTTTGTCAGCTATTGTTTGATAAATATTTTTCCTGTGGGATTTATAGAATTTTACATTCTGTATCCTTTCGGCCTACGTAGGAATGGTCAAACAGGACTTACTACCCACCATGGGCACACGGCCCTGGCTATGCGATTTCTCGTGATATCGCTATGGAGGTCAATAGAAGACATGAACAAGGAACCTTAAGGGTATGTTTATTCTTTGATCTACCACATCTCTTTCAAGTTTTTGCACATTTTTCGCCTTTTTGTTGGATTCGATAGTTTTTCGTGCATTGTTTTAGATGTTTAAACTTGAAGATGTGGCGATGGGTATTTGGATTGAAGAAATGAAGAAGCAAGGGAAGGAGATACATTACATTTCAGAAAGTATAGTAAGGATTAACACCCAAGGTTGTCTAAATGGTTATGTTGTGGCTCATTACCAAAGTCCTAGACAAATGTTATGCATTTGGGAAATGTTTAACAAATACAATGAAGCCACATGCTGTAATAGTAAATCTGAATCTCCACATCAATAAAAAGTAAAACTTGTCCAAATCCAAATTCAAAATTTACAGCAACATTTGACAATCAGACACTACTGCAGAAGACATTGATTCAGGTTGCCATGCAACCGATCCCATGTCGGGTTGTGGGGAATATAAGATACAAGCCACTGCACAACAGACCAACCATCAAAGGAAAGCTCTCCATAACCTCGTACATTTCCTTCTCCTTTCCAGGAAATAAACATTTCGTAACGCGATGATCCGAAAATGCAATAGACAAAAAAATCATAAGAGACATTAAGGCATGCACAATGTCACTAAAACTCAGTCTATACTTCTCATCCTTAGGCACAGCCATGCCTAAATCCGGCTTAAACACCGCAAGGCCTTTCGGTGTCACGAACCCGTAAAACACCTTATCGTCCGGGCCCTTGAAACTATCTGTAAAATGGAAGAAAAAACATGACAAAGTGCATAAAATGAGGAGTAAATTCATCATGATTTTTGTGACATGGGAGCATTCTCCTGTTCGGTAGATTGTTGGAAGAACCATTTCGAATGCAAGGAGTGTTCCGGTTGGTAAGAAGTTGCCTAATAATGAAGTTTTTGAGAGTGTTTTTTGAACCCCATTTGCTACCATTTTGCGTTTGAGTCCCTGGTTCTTGTCAAGGCGGACGAGGCCCGGTTTTTCAGATGGGGCGGTGGATGAGGATTGGGGTTTGGTTGGTTTGGGTTGTGGGGTTGTGGAGGGGGTGTAAACTCTGACTCCATTGCCTTCCTCCATTTGTTTCTCCATTTTCAAGTTTCAGACTTTTAATTGATTTTGAAACAGAGGAATTTATATATAAACGGTTGAAGATCGGCAGTTGTTGGCGGTTACTTATAGTTATCTTTTTATGTTATCCGTAAGTTTCTCTATTATGGATTCTTTTTACAACTTCCGATGTGCATTAATAAAGTCCAACACGGTCAATCTAAAAATCGGTAGTTATAAGTGGCTTAACATTAAGAGACGACATATTTTTGTGAGAACGAAGGCACAATTTTAGTCGTTGATTTGATTAATTTTACGGTTGAATTTAAAATTAATTTTTAATTAAATTCGACGGTTGGATTTGATTAATTGACGGTTTGGTTATTTTTTAATAAATTACCTCCGTTGAATTATTAGCAATCAATAGCGGAGATTATGTTATCGTCCTAAGTAACACAGTTTTTGAAGATAAGAGGACAGAATCATGATAGCTGTGTATCAGCAGAAACAGATAAAAACATGTTTTGCTGACAATTTATCAGACTAGTGTCATCTTCAAAAGACTTTGTAGATAATGCAATAGTACAGTAGTACAGAAATGTTGTTGTTTAGTCAACTACTTGTAAAATAACTTGTTTTAGCTACCTTGTGAATCAGAATCCTTACAAAAGTTGAATGTTTCAGGATTCTGGTCATAATAATGCACAGCAGTTACAGTCAGTTGTTTTTTCTTTCTGTTTTTTTGGATTCTATTCATGTCTTAATTATTGAATGAATATCCTCCTAGCTAATAAATGTCAACTCACATACTGATCCTTATCATCATCAATTCAAAATTAATTCAAAGGTCGCCGACTCTCCATTTATATACACATATAACCTCAGCTCAACTCGTCAGGCACGACCGATTCAGCATCATATACAGAAAGCCATGAAAAGGCCACTTAAGTTTATTTGCATCAGATGAAACAAAAATTTCCACATGTTACTTGCTGTTGGAAATTTCTCAGTAACTTCTAAAAATATACAACTAGTACACACTACAGAAAATGAAAATGATCCTTCGCGCAAATGACCGATTTCATCTTAGTTCAAAAGGGAATATAAGCTTAATAAAACTTAGCTCAAGTGAATACCAAGAATTTCAACCTACTGTAATTCTTCAAATGGAATACTCCAAATTATTAGGATTCGGATTTAGAAATTGATGCGGATATTGAACGTACACCTACTCCGCAATATTTTAGCATTACATGTATATTAACATAATCCAAGGGGTCGATTTTCGTATGATCTATCGAAGAAGCTCCTTCGTCGAAACTCATAACTGGCTTTTGGGTATGGATGAGGTCAAGAAAATACTTTGGCATATTCCTATAAATTTAGTATTAAGGGTTTAAGAAATTTCCTTCTTTATGCTTGCTTCCAAAGAGAAATGGTTTTCTTGACTTCTTGCTGGTTTATCATCGAAACGGTTATAATTCCCGGCGGATATGTGAAATGGACTTGTTTGAGCTATTTTATCTATCCGGTGTTTCTTGTTTTTGTACATATGTTTCTTTTAGTCCAAAAGCTGATAAGGTGTGCTATAGTAACTGTTACATGTCTTTTGAGTGTCTGTGGCTCTGCGTGCGGGTATGTTGTTCGTCCGTTGATTTTGATCAAAGTGTGTGTACAGAGTTTATTAAAAGGTGGGCATGATGAGGAAGATCAGTATTTTGATAGTATTGATGCAGATGATATTCTAGACACCATTTCTGCAGATTCATCTAATAATCCAAGCTTGGTGCTCGAAGGCCTTCATGAGGTCCCCATAGCCGAAGTTGCGGCCGAAGAAATTAATTTGTTTGAGAAGAATTTCAATGAAGTTCCAGTTGAGGAAACAAGTTTGTTCGAGGATTTGATGGAGTTGCGGAAAGGACTGAACTGCATTCAGAAATAAATGTGGAACAGGAATATGTGTCCTATCCGAATGTGGAAACTGATTTGGAGTCTTCAGATTCGGGTTTGGATCCAATTGAGTACCCATCTCTAGATTTTTTTGACTCACCAATTCAAGAATATAGCTTCATGAGGAACTCAAATGGGTACTTTGCATCAAGTTTTGATCAAAATTTCCCGGCATCAGAGACCGAATCAGAACAGGCTGAACCTCCCAACCCAAACACCTCCACAGATCCACTCTATGTCGAGTATACTGAAATAATGAGCTGGTTTGATATGCTCAACCATGATAGAAACTCCGCAATGGGTATGCGATATTACCTTCCCACCAAATTTTGTATCCATTTTGTCCTCATCAAATTCTTAGTTAAACATTGTCTCTTTTCTTGTTGTAGATTCTATTAAGAAGTCGTTAAATACGGGGTATCCATTTGAGGCCTCCCTTTCATTCGTGCCGTCCTACAACACTTCAAAAAAGGATTTACTCAGGAGCTTGGAGTTTCAGTTTGAAATGATTTATGTTGCACAACTTTGCTTATCATGGGAGGCTCTTCACCATCAATACAGGATGGTAGAAGACTATTTAGCAAATTCCAGCACACAGCACGGGTTTTTTTACACGAATGTCGCCGGAGAGTTTCAAAAGTTCCATATACATCTGAATAGGTTCATGGAAGACGAGTGGACCGGAGGGAAAAGGTACATGAACTATGTTGAAAGAAGGTTTGTGGACAAAAGTTTTCTTCAGATTCCTGAGCTATCAGGTAACATATGTTTTCTAGTTTTCTCGAAATTTTCCCATTTCCGTCGAGTCACATCTTTACACATATCTCAATTTTCTTAAAGGGTTTTATGAGGAAGCAAAGCATGGAACGATGGGCGAGGCCATGAATGATGCGAGGCAAGTACTGAAGGCAATAGAGGAGTGTGTAAAGACATACTACGAATTCGTGAAGATGGATAGGAAATATTCTTGGTGGCAAATCAAAAGCAAATTATGGACTTATCCGCCCGTTGTGGATCCACAAGACTTCGATCTTCTAGAAAAGCTCACTCGAATGCTCCAAATGGTAAGCATTACATAAAAGTCAACAGACGACGATATGAGTATTTACGAGTTTTATTTGTGTCCATTGCAGAAAGAGTTTTTCGTAAAGGACATAACAGGGAAGAAGAGATGTTGGTTGAACAAAAGAGTGACAACAGTACATGTCGGAGACTTCGAAGCACAGAAGGATATGTTATTCAGTATGATCAACCTTAAATTAGTGAAAAGGGTTCTTGATTTATACATAGTTACAACTCCACAGCTCAAATGGTGTAAGGAAAAGCTCGATAGCATAACATTCATGGGAGGGTCTGTAGCGACAATTAGCTGCATCAGGCCGATGTTCCCCGCTTGACCCTGCTTCTATATATAACCTTATAACCATCATCCAATTGAAACTTGATTCAACAAATAAAGTTGGAACTTGTTTAATGCAAGGACTAAAGGTTTCATTTTAGCTATTTACGATCAGTTTTGTTTTTTCCTCTACAATAGCTTTAACTTTCATTGTAGAGTCTTCGATTAGTCCTCAAATGGAAGTATATAACTTGTTTACTCAGGCATGTGAGCTTCCAATCGATCAAAGTTGCGGAGGAAATGAAAATTAAACAGAACTTCTAGCCCTGATTTATATGGCGCTAAAATATGTCAGATGAAATCTTAACCGTTATTCCTTGTAATCTCAACCGTTCATCTGTTTTAAATTTAATCAAACTCGCACCTCCATGTGTCATCGAATGATTTGTCCGCATTGATAGTCAGCGACGAATTGACGTATTGATGTCTTTATCGACGACTTAACGAACTTTTAGCGAGAAATCATGAAAATGGTGTAAATTTAGAGAGTGCAGTTTCTTTGGAACCCCTTGCATATGTGCGTTTTGAAAATTAAGCTATCTGTATCTGTTTTTTCGAATTAACTGTATGCACATTTTGACCGACGTTTGTGCACTTTGACTTTTACAAAAAAGACAATTGAAAAAGCAAGATTTGTGGTGATTTATCTAGGTCTCAGGTTCATAAATTTCTCCCCGTGTTGCAATTGAGCGCTTCTCTAAAACTAGATGCCTCACAAAAAAATCAAGAAAACTTTGAAGCTGGCTGAACAAGTGCATTTTAAAGGTAACTAGCGCACGAGATCAGTCATTTCATAAAAACCAGGCGAGGGGCTGGTGCGGGTTACGCTTCGCTGAAACTGGATATGAGCAAAGCGTTCGACCGAATCGAATGGCCATTTTTGGAGAACATGATGCTCTCGCTTGGATACAGCAGAGAATGGGTTGTTAAATCTTTCAATGTGTTAAATCGGTCCGATATAGAGTGAAGATGAACAACTTGCATTCGAATTTATTCATACCGGGTAGGGGAATCAGACAGGGGGATCCGATCTCGCCTTACTTGTTTATCATCGCCTCAGAATGGATATCAGCTGCGCTTACCTCATTGATGGAACAAGGAAGGATTCGGGGAATTCGGATAAAGCCTAATGCCCCTGCTATTACCCACCTCCTGTTCGCGGATGACAGTCTTATTTTCATGAGGGCAGAATTAGAAGAGTTTCAGGAAGTGAAGAACATGTTGGACCTATACGAATCTCTATCCGGCCAGGCTATCAATCTGAGGAAATCCGAGTTGGTGTTCAGTCAAAACGTGAGTCCACAATTCAGACAGGAAGCTTGTCGTATTCTGGGGGTTACAACTGTGGAGAGTCATACCAAGTATCTAGGTCTACCGATGATCATTGGACAAAATAAAATGCAGACTTTCAGCACTATTGAGGACAAGGTTGCTAAAAGACTAACGGACTGGAAATCCAAGCTGCTCTCTTGCGCAGGCAAAGAGGTTCTAATCAAGTCCGTCGCTCAAGCCATCCCAGTTTATGGAATGCAATGTTACAAGCTTCCGCAAACACTGTGCAACAGGCTGCAAAAAAATCTGATTAGATTCTGGTGGTCGACGGGGGACAATCCTAATCCAGCACACTGGATAAAGAAATCAATGCTTCTTACGGATAAACGAAATGGAGGTCTGGGTTTTCGTAATTTATCTCTATTCAATGATGCACTTTTGTTAAAACAAGCCTGGCGCATCCTTACAAATCCCGAAACACTCCTCAGTCAGATCTTCAAAGCACGATATTTTCCGAACATCAGTTTTCTTGATGCTGGGATGGGCACTCGACCCTCGCATGTCTGGAGGGGTGTTGTCAAGATAAAGCACATATTGCAAGATGGCTTAGTCAGAGGACGGACAGATGATGAACTCTCATGGGATTGACAAGCTCAGGCAATTTCTCTGTCAAATCAGCATATGAATTGCTCCAAACATTTGCACGAGCTGGTACTGCTGAGTCGTCGAATCCATCAGGTTCAGTAAGTTTCTGGAGGTCATTATGGAGCATCGGAGTCCCGGAGAAAATAAAGCTAATGATATGGCGTCTCTACCACAATGGGCTCCCTGATGGGGTGAATCTATTGAGAAGAGGGTGTACAACTCAACCCAACTGCGCCTTCTGCAATTTCAAACCCGAATCATCCCTCCACCTCTTTAGGGATTGCTGGTACATCAAGGCAATATTGAGTAGGATCGGACTGTCCTTTGAGTACCACAACGTTGGTTCCTCTCCATCTGACTGGCTTCATTTCTGTTTTGAATCTTGCTCGAAGGATGACTTTAGAAAATTGATTTGCGCAATCTGGGCTGTCTGGGGAAATCGAAATTCCATCAAGCATGGCTCTCCTGGCTTTTGTGTGGATAGAGTTTACTGGAAGGTCTCTTCTATTTTGTTTCAATGTGATTCTCAGTTGCGACACATCTACTGGAGGCATGACTCAGCTCTAGCAACACCCTCTATCTTTTGCGATGCATCATGGTCTCGCTCTGGTAACTCGGGATTCGCAGCGGTCTGGGTAGATCAAGGTACTTTAAAAGCTGTGAATATGGGATGAGATTCAACGACTCCCTGCTCTCGAGATGCAGAAGGCCTAGCTGTTTTACATGGGCTGAATATGGCAAAAAGACTACATCTATCCAGAGTTACTTTCTTTTCCGATTCAATGGAAGTTGTTTCTGCTATTGGTCAGGGTTTTCTAAATCATGGTGTTGATGGAGGCTGGCTGCGTCACTGTTTGGAGGACTTTATTTCACACCCAGGATGGAGGATTGAACACATCCGTCGGGAGGACAATGCGCTTGCTGATCGAATTGCTGGGTTTGCAAAGAACGCGCGTATGCAGTGGACCTCAATCACCTCAATGCCAATGAATATTTCTAGTCTCATTCTATGATCCTTTGTTGTCTGCGTTTTTCCCTATTTGTCCTTTGTGGTTTCTCTTTTGCTGCCTTATGGGTAGCATGGTTATCAAAAAAAAAGTAACTTTTCAGCACTCTCCTCAATTTTGAAAACAAAATTCTTGTGCGAGATCCGAAATGAATCTCTATTTTTTGCATTTTGAACACTCAATCACTCTCTTTTGCAACAGTTCATTGATCAAGAAAGTTCAAGAAAATCACCCTTGCAGTTGCAACAAGTTGTTTCGCCTCGGCCACCGCAACAAATGAGCTCACCTTTTGATCGAAGTGGGTTCAAGCCCAATGTGTTAGTAAATTAAGAGAGTTGTTGGGGGCACTGGAAGCCAGTGCTAACCGAACTTCCGGATCGTGCCATATGGCAAAATCAAAATTGATATGAGATACGGGTATTTTGATAATTATTATGAAATTATTGAAATGCTCACAAAAATTTCTAAAAAGGAGTGAGTTTTGGTGAGAGCGTTTTAGACATTTCGTTATTCTGTACGCACCGACTCGCAACGCGTACCGCACTTCTCGTAAATTAATTTGACATCCCCTTTTGTTATGTTAAGCTAGAGTTTTTTCATATCTATTCTATATATAAAGCACAAAGATTCTAATTAACCGTTATTTTTGAAGTCACTTTTACGTTCCGAAAATACCCCTACTTAATTTATAATACTATAATATGATGAATGTTTATATAAAACTTACATGCACAGATTTTTCCGTGCAAAACTACTAATTTAGTTAAATCTCTTGTAATCATTTTTTGAATTAACAAAATCTACTCGATCGTATCCGGTGGATTCCAATTACTGATTTGCGAATTTATCACTTGAAATTGCCCCCACATCACCTCTTAAATTTATGTTGTATTGGATTGTACGCTGTTTGGGATCCGAATCCGTTAATAACATAATTAGTTAGCCGTCAATAAAATCAACGAGTCATTTAACAGGACAGAGTCAGTTAAACAAATAATATATAATCTTATTATAACTTAATGAAAACAATTCCATATGAGGACATGAATTCAAGAATAGCGTGAGTTAAATTCAAGCATTAATAAGTTTTTGTTAAACTAAAATTATGTCATTTCAATCCTTTATTTGAATAATTCGATATTTAAAATTAAAGTTATTTTTAATTAAACTAGAAATATATAAATCATTAGTTATTAACGGTGAATTAAAACAAACACGGATCCGGCTAGTTTGATCGTTACCCGATAATTAAAGCGGTCCAGGTTGGTTGCAGATAGGTATCGACAATGGGCCGGGTCGGGCTGACCCTGCCCTATATAGGGTGGGTCGGGCCGGGTTTTAGTGTAATTATTTGAACCCTTTTGAACAGTAACGGGCCGGGTCGGGCCGGGCTATGGATTATTTGTCAGCCCACAGGGTTTGAAGGGGCAGGGCTTAAATAGGGCTTTACGGGCCGGGTCGGGTAATTATGTACTGTACAGGGTCGGGCCGGGTCAATAATAATAAAACTGACTCAGTCCTTAAATGTTGTAATTTATATACAAACAATATGTTACAGATTCTGACATAAACTATTTTGGGCTAACAAAATGAAACCTACGGATTTTGAATACAAAAAATGACACTGCTGAAACTGAAGCAAACAGCTTATAACTTACAAAGCAATTCGAAGATCAAAAAACCAACGTGCCCAAAATATTACAAAAAGCCTGTTAACTCCAAATGTCGTCTAAATTTAATCTGTACAAAAAATACACAAAATCAAAATCAGTAAAGTCAATAGTATACAACAAACTAACCATGTATGGAAATTTATAAATTCTTAATCTCATACCTGCCACATTAACAGGAGTTTCAACTTCTTCCCTAGATGCTTCGACTTGCAAGTTACTACAACAATCTTCATCATCGGTCATCCAATCGGGTCTAGATGCCCTCACGTTCATCAATTCTTCTAAAGCTTCTTCTTCTCTAGCAGCTTCTTGCTTTCTTTGAGAAGCTAGTGACCAATCTTTGAGGCAAACAAGAGCTTCAATGGTATTTGGACTCAATGCTGACCTTTTCTCACTTACAACTCTGCCGCCAGCGCTGAAAGCTGCTTCTGAAGCCACTGTGGATGCCGGAACTGATAGCAAATCTCTTGCTAAGATGCTGAGGACGGGATATAAAGATTGATGGTCTTTCCACCATCCTAACAGGTTGAAGGTATTGTCATCGTCCACCTCAATGGTTGCTAAATCCAGATATACCTGCAAATCGGATGTATTTGAAGATGAGTTAATAGAAATTCTAGCCCTTTTAGCCCTAGACAAGCTGAAATTCTGAACAAAAGGAACTGAAATTGAAGATTCAGCATCTAACGTTATAGGAGAATCAACATGATTAATTACAGGAGAAATAACATGACTTGCTCTTCTCTTATAAAAATCATAGGTATTATACAAACATGTTTTAATAGCATTAATTTTACGCTGCACTTCATCATCAGTTAAACCATAAAATTTCAGCCAATCTTCAACAGAAAATAATTTAAATCTTGGGTCCATAATAGTAGCAAGACAAAACAGCATAGGAAAATTTGCCCAATACTTGTCAAACTTCGATTTCATAGCACTCAAAGCACGGTTAAACATCGGATAATCAGGATATGCCGTAAAACTTTGATATATATCCACTAAGCATAGTATAACCCTACTAGAAGTTGGAGTATACACACCACAGCAGATTTTTGTTGAAGAGTTAAAAAGTGAAAGAAAATTGCATATCAAATTAGCAATTATCCAATCATTTTCACTAGGAATCTCCAAATTGACATGTCTAGATTCATTCACAATAAGCACATATCTATGTAATGCAGTTTTATACTTAAGTGCCGTAACTAGAAGATCATGTGTTGAGTTCCACCTATGCGGAACATCAATGTCAATGTTTTTTTTCTTTAACCCTAAATCTTTGCATGCATTCACCCATATTTCATGTCTTTTATTGCTGGAATTCATATTTCGAATAATGGTAGTAATCTTTTCAATTGAAACAGACAGCACAGCCAACCCATCTTGCACAATTAAATTTAAAATGTGAGCACAACAGCGTACATGAAACAATTGCTTTGACACATCAGAGAGCATCAAAAAGGTAGGCAGCAAGTTCACTAATGAATCATTATTTGATGCATTGTCAAGTGTAATGGAAAACACTTTATCATGAATATGCCAAGCAATTAATTCTTCATTAATATGTTGCGCTAAAACTTCGCCACTATGTGGATACTCTATCATCTTAAAGGATAAAATCCTCTTATTTAATGACCAATCAGAATCCACATAGTGAGCAGTTAAAGACATATATCCCATTTTTTGTCTTGAAGACCAAACATCACTAGTCAAACATATTTTTCCATCAAACTCACTGAAAAATTGTAACAACTTTGTTTTATTGGCCAAAAACATTTTCATAACATCTCTTTTACATGTTGCAGCAGAAAAACCATCAAACTGGGGTTGAATACATCTTTTAATCATTCCACAGAAATCATGTTTTTCAATAAAAGTAAATGGCAGTTCAGCTCTAACAATGAAATTCACAATTTCTTTTCTAGCAGCATTTTTATCAAACTTAAAATTACTTAAATTTCCCAAGGTATTAATTCCTAATTGCATTTGAATTCTAACATCATTATTTTGAGCAACAGAAGTTTTATGCCTATTCATATGCCTCATTAAATGATGAGTTCCATTATTTCCGCCCCTAGCCAACAGATCTCCACATATAACACACTTTGCTTTCAACAAAATAACATCATTTTTTACTTCTTCAATTTTTTCAAAATATTTCCAAACTTCTGATGCTTTTCTTCCAACGGAAATATTTTGAGACTCAACAGCACTAGATTCAGAATTATTTTGAGAAGACATGTTAAGCAGCGAATCACCAACACGAGTTTGAGAATCCATCGAACAGTTATGAATTCAAAACAAACACCAGCAAACACCAGCAAACACCAGCAAACACCAGCAAACACTAGCAAACACTATCAAAACCAGCAAACACAAGCAACCAACACCAGTGAAATTAAACGATGCAATTAACACAACATAAAAGCATCAACAAAATTCAAAAGAACAACTTGCAGTAAGGTTAGAGTACGCCCCTTTTGATTCAAGTCTTCACTGAGTCATGCCATCTAAGATTCCAAGTGTAAGCCATTCATTCTCATTCCAATATATTTTCTAAAAATCAAACACAAGAAAATATTACAAATCTACTGATTTCATAGAACATTAATAAATTTAAATTGTTAAAAGCAGACCATTAAAGATTCAATGAAGATACCTGGGTCGAGGTTTGTTGAGTAGAGAACATGAGATCTTAATTTTACAGACGTCCAAGCTTTTAAACGAACTGCTATGCGTCGATGAGTACTGACAATGATACACTCAATTGCCAACGGATTAGTCATCAACGGATCCTTCACCAACGGATCCATTGTTGACAAAAGATTGATACTTGATGATGGAGAAGACAATTGATAGATGTTAGACATCTAATTAGACAAGAGGGAGGCGTTAAACGGCGGACTGTATTTCGATTTTCCTAATCGAACTAGCAGGTGTAACTAGGGTTTAGATTTTCATGGGCCGGGTGGGTTGGGTTGAGTTTAAGGGTCTTAGCGGGCCGGGTACATGGGCAGGGTCGGGTAATCATTTACTAGACCCATACCCTGCCTTAGGGTAAATGGGCGGGGCTGATTCGGGTCATGAAAGGGTCCGGGCCGGGTATAGGGTCGGGTCGGGTCCGGGTAACCCTATGGGCTTCTGTCGGATAGGGTCAAATGTTGACGCCTAGTTGCAGACCTGATTAAATGAGAATAATAGTTCATAGGGATTGGACTGGGAGAGAAGTTAAATATTTGTAAAATAGAAGAACATAATCATAACCGTTGATTTGATTAATCTGACGGTTGAGATTAAGTTAATTTAAATTATATTGGGCAGTTGAATTTTTAGAGACACGGACGATTGAGATTGACAGTTATCAATATGATTGAATTAATATTAATCAACGATTGAGATGATGTCCTTAATTGTGCTCATGAAACCTTATATATAGTTTATAAAATTAACACTAGCAAGCTTAGGCTCTTTCCTCACATCAACTACCAACTCAGCTATAATACATATTTAAATTTTTTATACATAAACTTTATTAAAAAAATATTTATCAAATAGTAGTTAAATATATTTAATATTAAAATTAGGAGAATGGATCAAATGAAACGGGACATCTAGGTTGAAACATAAAACACAATCTCAACCTCTCGTTTCATTTAATCACATGGCCATAATTTATATCCAAAAATAAGTGTTTTATTAAATGAAAGGGTATTCGCATAATTGCTTATCGAAAATATTATGAGATATATTTTATATTAAATCAATCCTTCATTTTTGGTAACTGACATATGATTTACATCTATCTAAAAAATCAAAATAAGTTGAATTGTTGTTGAGTTTTGATAACACATCATGACTGTGATTGAAAGCAACACAATTAACATTCAATTGTACTTTTGCGAATTCTTTTTGTTTGGAATCGTTTGTTACAAGCGCTTGATTTCGATTACCTAATTCAGGCTAGCATTGTGAAAGTATATTTGAAAACATACTATTTTATGGCTCAAGAACTGAACCATAGCTTTCAGTGATCCGAGAATTATCATAGTTATTTCGTTTATTGGTTCAAAATATACTACTGTTTGGTTCAAGAATCGAATCTAGCTTTCGATGAACCATGCAAAGTTATTTTATTTTAGAGATTTTATTTCAATTGTATGTTCAGTAATATATAATTTTACTCATGAATAAAACTTAATCATTTGGTTCTTTAATTAGTTGGTTCAATATACAATATTGTTTGGTTCAGGAACCGAATCATATCTTTTAATGAATCATGCAATTTTTCAAATGTTTGTCATATAAGTATACTGTTTGGTTCAGTAGACAACTAATCTAAATGATTTTTTGTCGGGTGTTGAGAAATCCAAATATGACATTAATAATGAAGAATCTACTAACGAGCGTACAATCATTTCATATTACTGAACGTACAATTGCACACCATGGTTTAGCATTTGACACCATTTGGTTTATAAACAAAAACGTTACCAACGAATTGGAAACAAAACTGAAAAATTAGACACCATAGTTCGGTATTATGGTACGGAATGAGTAATACCTATTGATATGCTACATCAAATTCAACTAAACTAGTGAAGAATTATATGGCTACAACTGGCTAGCTAGGGCTCAGAATGAGAGGAGAACTATTGTTGCAATAATTTTGATAATCGATGTTTTCTTTTTTGGATGGTGTAATGAATGCTAACTTGCTAAAATAGTATGCGGTCGGTTCGGCATCATTATTCCCAGCTAGCTGTAATACATTATTTTATGCTAATTATTGTATAATGCTTACGTTGGTGAAACAATATCACGTCTCACCATTCTTGGCAGCTCTTTAAATTCTTTATTGACGTTGAAAACAACATAACATGGTTTGCATAAATTATTTTCAACCAGAAGATATCGATATGATTCGAATGATCAAGAGCACAACTAAGAATCAAACTCGTATATATATATTTTTTTCACGTTGATTCGGATGTTTTGAACAGCTACGTTTTGTAGTCTGTTGAATATAAACTAAGCATGCTATATTCTGTAAATCTTATTTTTTATTATTTTAAACACTGACATATCAAATTTAAATGTGAGATTGAATCATCATTTGAGAGTTGTTTTTAAATCTAATTTAATCAATTTTAATTAAATGAACTGTGGATTTGAAAAAATCATGAAGGGAGGTGGGGTATTATTAATTTTAAACATCTTATGTTAAATTATTAATAATCAACAATCAATATCATATCGTACGTTCTTATAAATATTTACATTTCTTTGTTGAACTTACCTGCGTACATATATTTATTTGTCTTCATTTATCATCAAATAATTGGTACACAGATATAGCGTTTTTTGTAAAATTATGTATGGAAATGATTGCACAGAATTATCACCACCCTATCATTCTTGGGTAAGCTTAACAATTATTCTGAAGATAATAATACTAATAATAACCCATTTCCATTACATCAACTTATAAATAACGTGACTAGCTGTACACTACACGTTTTATCTCATACAACAAAAACACTCTCTTTTATCTCCCTTAAACTAGAGCACCAAAGAGCCTTCCCTTTCCATTTTTCTCTCCAACAAACACCTTCAACACTACTCATCCCCTAAAATGACCCTTGGTTCAACAGATTCTCTCGTCCTTCTTATCATAGCACCATTGCTTGTCTCGATGTCCTATGCGGTAACTGCCGCGCCGAGTGCACCAGCATTGTATGTCTTCGGGGATTCTTTGTTTGATAGTGGAAACAACAATTTGCTTCCAACCCTAGCCAAGGCCAACTACCCTCCATATGGTGTTAATTTCATTAAGGGTGCTACTGGTCGGTTTTTCTAATGGAAAAACCGTACCTGATTTCATTGGTAAGTTCACTAGGGATCCTTATCTAGTATGCAGGTGGAAGTTAAATATTGAGATTAAAATGAAGTCGTTTTGACATTTTTTACTAAAATTTTAAGTTATTTTGTCTAAACACTTCATATGAGCATCCCCAATGGTGCTAGCTAAAAATTTTATGTAAAATATATTATAATAATAGTTATGTATAATTTGAAGGATGAAAATTGGTTTGTGTTCCAATGGGGTTATGTATAATGAATAAGAATGTGGTTGAAGATATGTATAATGTGGAAGGAAAATTATAGAGAAGAAGGATATGGGTAGCAAATTTGATGACTGAGAAGATGGTTATGTATAATTTTAGCTAACTAGTCTTATTTACATAACCCCATTGGATGGTGACATATGTATATGGTTCTCTATTTATAATGCCCACCTAAGTATTTTTTAGCTAACATTCTTATTTACATAACCCCATTGGGGATGCTCTAAAAATGCATAATTTTGTCTTGCAGCAAATAGCTTTGTTGTACTTGATCTTACTTTGTTCAGTAGTCAATTCTTTCTTTTATTTTGTTAGGCAAATTGTTTAACCATCATTCAAAGTGACTGCTATAAAAATGACCAAAATACCCCTTGCGGACAAAATAATTTAACAAAAACAAAAAATTGGTTGAATGCGTCTTGCATCACTGTTTATTTTTCAAAACTAAATGATGTTGTGCGTGAATGTATGGTTAATTGGTGACATCTTCAAGCACTCTAAGTTTCACTTCTTTGCTTACAATAAATTTATGATGAGTTTAAAGAGAATGTTTCAACCTCTTCTATGCTTGGTTACAGCGGAATATTTGGGTTTGCCATACGCACCACCTTATTTTAGTATCAAGAAGAGATCTCCTTTAGCTGGAATAAATTATGCTTCAGGATCATGTGGAATTCTACCCGAAACAGGAACCATCCTTGTAAGATCCACGACTTATTCTGCATATTTCCTAATTACACTGCACATTAATTTCCCAAGTATCTTCCATGTCCCAAAAGCATATAGTAAAAAGTTTCATTTAATCGCATTTTTCAACAATTGGGTATGTCATATTTAGCCGCATTGAAAATTTTCTTGAAGTATCCCTCATGTAAAGCATAGGGACATTTTTAGGTTGGGATATTTATAGTAATCAATTATAGCTTAACTGAATGCATTTATTTTTCTTACGCAATAGCGGGACCCAATTCTTTGATGTGCAATTGCAAAATAATGTAGTTTTATCTTTTTACTTAGTTTTCTTTAACTCTTTGTCAAAACAATATAGTTTTGTCACACATCAAATTGTTGTTGATGCACTGAATCTGAGATAGTGTGAATGGAAGAACAACGCAGTAACTTTCTGGATATGCAAATGTCAATTTGTATATACTAACTTTCTCAAAGCTTCAGCTTTCTATTTTATCAGATATGACATGAGATTGTGATATCAGCAGCAGTTTTTTTTTTGATAGACATCAGCAGCAGTTGACAGAAGCTCTCATATTGATAATTGCAGGGTAAATGCCTTAATCTCAACGAGCAAATCAGCTTGTTTCAATCTACAGCGATAAAGTTGTCTAAGCTATTGAACGGAGCAGATGCACTCACACACTACTTATCAAAATCCATATTCCTAGTCTCAGTTGGCAGCAATGACTACATTAACAACTACCTTCAGCCACAGTTGTACAACAACAGTAAACGTTACCCTCCGAAGCCATTCGCTCAGCATTTGATCGACTTGCTCAAGGAAAGACTAACGGTACGTAAGCGCGGAAATTTAAAGTTTATTTTTGTACAAGAAATCGCTCGTTGAACAACTTAAAGAGACTCATTGACTTTATTTGAACAGAGATTGTATATGATTGGAGCTAGGAAAATTATCATGTTTGAAATTGGTCCGATTGGGTGCATACCATCCATGACTAGAAAGCACAAGCACGACGGACAGTGCGTTGAGGACTTCAATATACTTGTGAAGTACTTCAATGAACTTCTCCCTGTAATGTTGAATAACTTAACATCTACCCTCCCTGGATCAACGTTCATAACCGGTCTAGCTCACTGGATCGGCTACGATGCAGTTACTCAGCCACAAAAATACGGTATGCTGAATTATAATTCATTTGTTTCATCATATTGTTCGATTTCTGTCTAACTCTGCTTATGATTATGTGATGTGTAGGGCTGGTTGATAGTATTAATCCATGTTGCAAGACTTGGTTCAATGGGACATCCGGATGCATTCCTTTTAAGTCTCCTTGTCGTAACATCGATCAGCATTATTTTTGGGACGCGTTTCATTTGACTCAGAGTGTCTACTCGGTTATAGCAACTCGGTGTATCAACGGGACGGATGTTTGTTCTCCGATGAATATCAAACAACTTGTAGAAATTTGAACATTAGATGATGCAAAAATAGGAACCCATTGTCATTGATAATATGTTTTGTCCTCAAACATACATCCAACAATTTTATGAAACTATGTTTATTTAGAGGAAAATATGTAACAACAAATACACTCAACTAGTTACCAAAATTGTGACTTCAAAAGTCAGGGGAACTTGATCAAAAATTACTTGTTTTTAGCTGGCACTGCTACGCAAGTTGGTCGATGGTCTCCGGCCATGATCACAACTGTCCGGACCTCATGATCTTGTTGCTCTGGAAGAGCCGCGGATGTTATTTGCTTTTCCTGATCCACGGAAGGAATTTGTCGCTGCCGACGTTGTATCAGATTCAAACAAGTTAGTACAATTAGCGATACGGCAATTATAGCAAGTAGCAGAGCTATGCCGCTGAAGACGTAGAAAACCGGTAATTTCAGCAACTGGGATATGTCTGATGGTGCAGGTGGAGTGATGGCTTGAGAAACCATTTTGCCTTTTGATAGAAATATATTGTGCTGAAAAACTCAAATGAAGTATAATGAGCTCCTCCCTTTGGTTGATGCTTCGGTTATTTAAAGAGAGAATATGTGCAAATTTACTAAAAACCCCATGGAAGTAAAAGAGGATGGTTCCTTTCTGCTTCATGTTGATCCAAATACATTTGGGTAAATTTCATGATGTTTTCCTTCTCTTTTTGAAGCAAAATATAAAGAAGTTAAAAATAGTTTTTCAAATGTGCTTTTATTTATTTTCAAAGTAATAATCGTTTCAAGGATAATGTAATTTCATAATTTTAATATATTGATTTTCAAACCCTAAATCAAGTAACCTCAACACAATTTGTGTATTTTGGGAAGTGAAATCATGATTTTTTTCTTATTTTCATTGTTGTTAACTTCATGTATTTTACTTATTCAAATAATTTGCATAGATTAATTTTTATTAAATGAACTTTTATTCAAAACTATTTGCAAGAAGCAAATTTAGCTGTGTGTGCCCGCCCATTGAAATGAAAAGTATAGATGGATGAAAAATAGAGAAGATTAGAAATTTTATTTTAAGTGTAAAAGCAATGAAATTGGCCATGTAGTCTTTCCAACATTCATGATGCAGAGCACACACACAATTAGAATGGCATGAAATCGACATGACAATAAACTTTTGTTGGACAACTTTGACCTAACAAATACGACAGAACACAGTGAACACCACAAATTGAGTAGTTGACAGAGAAACCCTACAGATAAAAAAAGTGTCCCTCATTGTTCATTTATTGGATATCATGAGCATGCTTTTGTTGGACTTCATATGAAATAAGCATGTACTAGGTAAAATAGTGGCTGACAGATTTGCTTGAACTGGCCGCCGCGTATCCCCTTAAATCTTTCAAAAAACTCCAACATTGAGTTGGTTTAAGTCAAATATTATATACTCCGTCCGTCCTTAAATGTTTGTTCACATCCTTTTTTGGCGTCCACTTATATTTGTAATTTTTAAAGATTACAACCACAATTTTTAGTTTTTAACTTTAGGATTTTAAACAACTTGTTCTCAACTACGCGTTAACTACTTTTTAGTTTCTTCAAAATTATGAATTTTGTACTTTGTGACGAATAAAAAGGGATGGAGGGAGTATCAGATGCATAAACATTTACAATTTTTAACTGAATACTTAGTTTATTGTCTGTTTTTATAATTAAAATTTGAAAATTTGAGCAAATTATTAGTAAAAGAAAGTTATAATTTCTAATGGATGCATTACTACAATTTATGCAACTTAAATACGGTGAGTTGAAACGAAGTAGTTTACTAAAATTATAATTAATGAATCCGTCATAAAATAACACCGTTTTTATTCGTTGTATTTATATATTTATTGTGTGAGATCTCATTCCATTTGAACTATAGACGTTGTGAATAGGTGCTCAAGCTAAACCATTTTATCACCATCCTTATTGACACTTTCATAAAACGTGATGACATGAACATTACAATCCTCTCTCTGAAAGTAACAAAATTAGAAAGGAAAGGAAAAGTGTGTTTTAGATTCTTCATTATTAAGCTTTCACGACAAAAACATATGAAACATGTTTAAATATCATTAATCTCCAAATTTTCAACGTTAATGGGGCACTAGCTACAATCATCCCAGTGACCAACTTTATGTCATCATCTCCATTAGGTAAAGTGGTGGTGTTTAGAGTCAATAATAATTATCTTTGTCGCTGTGACTAAATGATCTGCTTAAAATTAAGCAGAGACGACTCGTCACGTCTACTTTAACCTAATCCCATTTCATAATTTGTTGTGACGCACTTGATCATGTTTTATCAAGTTTAATTATTTGGCCAACTGGGGAAGTTTTCAGTGGATGAAAGCTAACTAGGATAATCATCCTATTCTAATTACTTTTCTTGACCAAATCTATGGGTGATTAGTTCACATAAAAAAACTCATGAAAGTACTTCAAATGCATTGGTTCTCAGTGTGTATTGAGAACTAAAAACATCAAAATGTCTCATCCCTATATACAGGGAAAGATACTGTGATTATTGTCCGAAGGCAATTTGTCAATTGATTTTTCTCAATTTGTCACTTGGGCTCCAAGTGAAGAAGTCGCAAAAACCAAATCAATAACCAGTCCATGTTAGGGCTTAGTTTTAATGGGATGGTATATTTATCAAGTCAAATGGTGAGAGAAACAAAATAATTTCGATTAAAAGACAATGTTAAGAAATTGATTAGCTTATATCATGACAATAAGTAATATTATATTTTTGTAAGCATGATCGTTGCATAAATGCCACAAATTAAAAACTTGTAAAATAAAGACTTCAACAACAAAAAAGTCAACATGTCTGAGTTACTAACCTCGGTACTTTTAACTAATCTCATGTTATGTACACTTTAACTTATCCAAGACTTAGACGCCCCAATCCTTGCCTATGACATGTCTCAGTTAACTTCTTTGTGATTGAAGTGTTTAAATTGATAATGAGATCTAGTTTATCGTCCTACGATATATGGTTACTATTATAATTATAAGTATACTAGAGATAATCTAACTGAGTTCCAACTTAGACAGCTGACTTCACCCTTTCGGTTTACTGACTTTAAGTATAAGTATCATGGAACTGATAAAATATCAAACATGAATAAATTTTTTTTGAACTTAGAGGCTAACTGAAGTTAGTCTGACTCAGTCTGGTCTAAACATATTGAAAAGGAAAACAAAGGAATAAACCGAATACTTTGCCTCGGTACGTACAAAGAATGTGTAACATACTGAAAAGTTAAGTACGTTCATAATGACCGTCTTCCGAGAATGCAGTGATAATAAAAAGGTAATGAATTTGGTCTTCAAAAAAGATAGTCTCGGAGGATAACCAGACATGGACTAATATCAATTGGTTCATTTGAAACGTAATTAAACCGATCCGGTCAAGTAACCGAACCAATAACCAGACATGAATAAAATTGACATCATATAGAATTTTGTAGATTGTAGATGGTCCTATGAATAAAAGACAGATCAGTTGCAGATGGGTTTTAGTGCGGAAAGAAATGGGATAGAAAGCCAAGATAATCGCTTGTTGTACATAAGAATTATCTCTTGAATGACTCCAACAAATGTTATTTCGACCCAGTATGGCCCGAACTAAGCCCGTCAGCTCAAAATAGTCCGACCTGACAAAGTTCACCATGTCAAAGTCCATATAGCCTCATAATTAATTTCAAGTTTATTTATGACTACTTTTATTCATGTTTTCACCTAAATATCTCCAAATCTACCATTGATCAATAACACCATCAAGTATGAGTATACAAAGTTACACTTTATAAATATAACAATATTTTTTATTAATACAATTCATTTGTTTTTTTAAAGAGCGTTGTTACATGCATCAGTCCTCATTATGCATCGAGACCCAAAAAGACATAAATAACCTCATCTTTGAAATATGACAAAAAAGGTACATTTAGGAGTATAATAGTAATTTAAATGAAATGACCAAAAAGAACGACGAAACATTAGCGACGAAAACGAAATGCGTTTTTATCTTTTAGGGCCTCACACTACGCATCAACGCATGATACATTAGGCATTTCCCTTTTTAAATATTTCCAAATTTCCCTTTTTAAATATTTCCAACTGATTTGGCTCAATGAGCTAAATTTTTGATAGGTTTTATGAGCTCGTGCTATATATTTTCTAAACCCAGCCGATAGATTCTCTTCTAAATATAACTTTTTTATAAGAATCTACTTTTATTCTCGTCATTTGTTTGGATAATGTTTGGTCAGTTCAGTCTATGTTGAAATCCTAAACAAAGCCAGTTGGTGGTGGTAAAGCTACGAACAAAATATAAAGACAAAATCCCAAAAAGAAATTTGAAAAAGTGAAAAGCGTAAAAAAGTTGGAAAAACAAACATTAAATTGAACCACAAAAACATCTCGTGGCTGACATTTTACCCAGTTGCTTACGTGTCTGACACCCTCTTGTCCTTCGCTCTGCTCTGTTTCAGCTCTGCTTTCTTTAAGTAATAAAATCCCACCGATCCAATAAACCTCTTCAGTACGCCACTTTTCACTTTCTCTCTATCAAATGTCGGCGGCCCTCAAGCTCTTCGGCAAAACCATCCCTTTACTCGATGATCCTCCGCGGAAATCCGATCCCTTAAAACCAAAGGTACCATTTTTCAAATTTGTTTGTTGGGTCTTTGTTATGTCCGATGCTATGCGTTTCCTGCTCTTGGGTTGCTTGTCAAGTTGAGTTGCAGTTGATCGCCTAATTAAGTTTGTTTTTATGTATCCTGAATTGTGTGTGTTTCTTGTAATCTATTTTGATGTGCTATTGGATTTGAACTCTGTCTCATGGGGATGTGTTTTATATTTGGGGACGTTTTTGTATGGAATTTGAGTATATGTTGATTGCTGTGGATCTTCCATGTTTCCCTAGAGATTTAAATACTGATTGATCTCAACTTACATTTTTCGTGAATTTTTATAGCACAATAAATCACGGTCAAAGAGAATGTTTGAACCTCCCGCTTGAAAGGTTGTTGTTTCTAAGTCGAGTGTTCATCTTTGTTTATATCTCTGTCGTTAGCTGTTGCTGTGCAGAATAGATACATGCACGTTGGAAATATTTTCTTTTCAGCGTGCGAAATGGTTAATGCTTTGTTTTTACATTCAAATTTGATGTTTTTGTAGCTTTGACATGCCATGTAAAACTTCATATTGGCTTACTTTAACCAGGATTTACAAAAATGTCCGTTCGTTAAGGTGGTTTGATTTGTTGTAGCGATACAAGTTGTAAGTTTATAAAAGGAGAATTATTTGCTTTTAGCAGTTTCGTATCTCTTTTGTTTCAAAAATATCTACGTAACCAATTCTTGATATACTCGGTTAATATGTTTAGTTTATCGGTTTAACTTTTTTATTGGTTTTGAAAAATGTAGGAAAATTCAGCTGCCAAACTCAATGCGATCGACTACGAAGATGTAACTAGTCCTCTGGAGACTCTAGATGAAAGCAAATCGCCTGGCCCTACTGGGACAAAAGTAGGTTATACTGAAACGAGTGCTTTGGATGAAAAAAACTTAAAGAAACCGGATAAGATAATTCCATGCCCTCGATGTAGTAGTATGGATACCAAGTTTTGCTACTACAACAATTACAATGTGAATCAGCCTCGCCACTACTGCAAGAACTGTCAGAGATACTGGACGGCTGGTGGAAACATTAGGAATGTCCCTATTGGTGCCGGACGTAGGAAGGGTAAGAACGTGCAATATCAGTCTCCAGCTGATATTTTAAATGCTTTTCATCGACAAAGTTTTAGACCCAACTTAGGTGTCGGTACTGTCCTGAGTTTTGGTTTAGAGAATCCGTTGTGTGAATCGGTCACATCAGCATTGAACCTCGGAAAGACTGAAATCCTGACCGATTACAGCACAAATGGACTTGGAACAAATGCAATCTTGACTGATTACAACAGGGTTGGAAACTCTCAAATTTCAATTCCGGGAGGCGGAAGTGACTTGGCAAGTGCATTGGCTTCAATAAGTTCACGTATAAAAGGAAATCAAACAGAAACTACTTTAACGGAAAGTAACTTTGCCAAATTTCTTCCTCAGATCCCAAACGGCACTAGTCATCTGAGGCCTTCATGTAATCCAGATGGAATTAGTCATCAACTTCCAAATCAGTCTGCAGCTTCTTCACCTGGCTTCCCAATTCCATGCCATCCTCAAGTTGGGTACTGGGGATGCACTATGCCTGGAACATGGACTAGTCCTTGGCTCGCTCGCCTGCCATCTCCAATCCAGATAATCCAAGAATCCAATCCGGCCTCTCCGAAATTGGGGAAGCATCTGAGGGAAGAAAACAGACTCAACGTCAGCAAATCTGCATTTGTCGAGGAGGAAAATCTGCATAAACATATTTGGTTTCCAAAAGCTTTGAGAATAGGCGAGTCCAGGACCACTAAAAGCTCTAATTTGGAAGCATTGGAAGGACGAGGAATAAACATTGCTAAAGCTGAGTCAACAACCTCTACAGGACTTGTAGACACTGCCATGCAAGCCAACCCGCTGCTCTTTCTAGATCCCTGAACTTCAATGAAAGTTCTTAATAACGGGGGCACATAACCTTGTACATTCACTGGTGCGGATCTTATGCAACAATGGAATACTCAATATCAGATGGTAAGCTGGAAACCTTATGTAGTTAAATTCTGCTAGAAGAAGAGTAGTCAGCTGGTGCTTGAAGTACATAGACCAAATGCTTAGCTTATATGGCAGATAACGAGCTTTGGTTTGCTAATTTAAAATTAATATGCAAATAGCTCGCATGCTGAGAGTCTAAATTTAGTTTGGTAATCCTAGAAGGTGACTTTACGTTCATAGGTGGTAGTGAATTATTGTGTGGGGGAAATATGAACTGTTAATTACTCTGTGGTTGCTCTATTACTAAATATATTTGGAGTATATGAAATTTATGGAAGAGTTGAGACTCTTTATGTTTCTTGTCTGCTTGATATATATGCAGCAGTAAGTTGTACTATGTAAAGCTCGGCAGGAATTCATGCCAGCATGCTTCTAGTGGAATTATTTATTTTGAATTGGGAAGAGGTGGAGGGGAGTGAAGCAGGAACTCTGGAGTTTTAGTTTGTGGATGATTTCAGAAAACGGTAGGAGCGGCGGAGCGTTACTACTCAATAAGAGCAATCTGAGAAATGCATGGAGCAGGAAGAGAAGATGGAAGAAGGTTGGTGTTAAAGAAGCAGTATAGGGGAAGGAAACAATAGACCAGGAAATGAGTCAATGTGCTTCGTCAATGAGTAGAGAGCTTATGCACCACACAATTAAGGACGTCTCCATGCAGAACTTACGACGTCTTTAAATCTTCATCAAATGCAACTAAATTTCACATAAGTAATTAATCACAGTTCGAATGTACTTAATGTCTGTATTCGAACACTTGTCTATCAATATTTTACTAGATGCATATTACTATTTAGTTTCACTATGGTCAGCTACCTCATTTTTGAAACCCATATTTTTAGCTGAAAATGCACGTTCATATGAAAATAAAATAAAATTTACTTGAGCAAAAGACTTGGTCTGCAGCAAAGGTACCATAAATTAAATTGGAATCTGGGTCTATCAGTTCCCGCATAAAAATGACTACCGCTGGAAGTGACCATACCTTACTTCAGAGTGGCGCGCCTTGAAAGAAAAAATATTTACAACTTAAGTTTACGCTCAAGGCAACAACATACAAGGGCTTCCTGCTCTAAAGGACACGGAGTTGGGCCAAGAATGCAGCGCATAGATCCAAAAATAGGAGATGCGGACCTTGAGTCCTTTGCAGATCAAGCACATACTTGTCATCCCGAGTTTTATAAAGCTGCATAAATAGTGATGATAATGAGGCTATGCTTATCAAAAATAGTAGATGAGTACAATTAAAGAAAATATAAATATATTTATCATGTAACAATGTCACAATTGCTCGGTGTATTTTAGATATATCAAAAGGTAACGGTACCTCATTTCTTACTACAGACATATTCTACGAGTTAGGCACAATACAGGTGCAAATAAGGATATAAGACCATATTATTAAATCCTCGCATGACATTCAATTCCTGATAGGGGGAGTTTTTTAAAAGGATTTAAATCATTAATATATAAATCTAAACATGTTGTCGATCACAAATTAGCTATTGCAAACATTACACTCTGATGGGGAGATAAAAGAAAAAATGGCTGAAAGTAAACAATCACAAGTTATAGCTGAAAAATGGCAAGTATGAAAACTTGACAAAACTGAAACATTTAATCCAAAAAGCTCCCTGATACATACAAATTGTTTAAAAACGGCACAAAAAGATTACCTGAACCTCAAACTTTATGATGTTTGAATTTTGCATAATGCTGGATGATTCCTGTACTGCATTTTTGATCATGCCAATATCATTATGCAGAAGGCCAGTATCTACAAAACCATGAACCCACTTGCACTTCATGTTGTATTGACCATTTTTCTTCCAGCAGACATTAAGCTCATGCAAGGCTTTGAGAACCTCATTCATGATATCACGCGGATGAGCTATAGACTGAATACGTACATGACAGTAAACTTCAGTTAAGAAAAATGATAACAGCTATAAATGGTCTTGGGTATAAAAAAAGGTATCAAAGAAGTGCCCTTCACATCAATGTCAAACAACTTAACAGAGTTGAATTAAAATGTTGTGAATATCACCTGAAGTCCAAGAGCCCATTTGCCGGCTTGTAAAGGTATTCTAAATCCATTTTCTCGAAAATCAACAGGGCTCTGAGCTGGAGTATGATGTCCATTTACAGGAGTACCCATACTCGGAGAAGTAGAGTGATTAATCCCAGTGTCCTAATGGAAGATACATTAAGATGCAATATAAAACAAATGATCAAACCGCAGTTCTACTGACACAGCCTCTAATAGAATCATTCAAGATGAACATGGCAGGGTTCTGGCCGACTTATGCCACTAATATGAATTATAATATCCATTACAAACCATTAAGGACGAGAACTGAACTACAGCTGAAGATCCTTACCATAAAATTCAGATTTAAACACAGTAAATTTACTGCGCATGCACATAAATTCACATGCAAAGCCAATAAAATGAATAATATCATTCACTGACACATCAATCAAATATTCATTTGTTGACCATCCTCCACCCATTGTCCCACCAACTATTCAATACTAAGGACACACTAGAGAAAGGCAGGGGTATAAGTTGAGTGAGAATACTCACCATGGTTTCCTGAAAATAATCCTTAAGATAGCCACCAGATACACGCAAACGGCTGTCTAAGAGCAAAAAATAGGAGACAGTACCCTGAAAAAGCAGTCAGAATTATAATGTGCGTCAGAGTGAAAACCACGCTCTGTAGTAATAAGTATACCTCATTTTGCAGTCTATTGCTGAGCGATTCAAGCAATTGATTTCTATCAAATCCCATCTGAACAACAGCCATCAATATATCCTCATCAACCTGTATAAATACAAAAAACAAATTAGAAAAATCTAGGCAAATAAGGAAGTTCAAAAGAACCGGTATCGATAATCACCATATCATGATCACACATCTCATACACATTCGATTTTATAATTTATTACCTTAGTTCTTTCTGTGTGCACTTAGCACTAGCAGTGCAACTGATTGATCATGAAACAGTTGTATTTAAATTAACGTATCTTAGCTAAAGCTTATTTATTAATTATTTCAGCTTGCGTCTGCATTTTTAGCGAATTATAGAAGAATCTATACAAGTCACAAAAGGTGAGCATGAGGTGGCCACGCATGGAGAAACCTGGAAAACATATCATCAAACCTTTTTTGCTTGTTGTGTAGTATCTGGAGGTGGAACAGCCAAATATGGTGGTAGGTGAGGTTGAAACCATGGATGTTTCCGGATTTCAGGTATTTTTAATCTCTTCATTGGATCAACCACAAGCATTCGGGGGATCAAATCTCTGGCACCCGGAGAAAGATGGCTAGGAAGAGTGTAAATGCCTCCCTATAGATAATCATGATCACAATATTGTGATTATTAGAGTTAAAAACCGATAATTGTGGATGGAATAAGATTGCTAAGAAACTATATCTCTCACTGAGCTGCATTGCACAAGCATTGCTATCACAGAAAAATGTTAAATATGTAAAAACAACACCAAAATCCAACAGTCAAGCAAATTAAGTTTATATTCTCAAAAATGAATCCACCGTTGATACTCTGAGTAGTAGCATACCGTTTGTGGTCGTAAAGGTATCTCTATTAGTGATGCATTTTTAAAAAAAAACTCTCAAGAACAGTTTTTTATGCTGAAAGCGATGCATTTATAAGCAAAAGAGATGAAGACAGACACACCACAACACACGCAACCGGAGACAGAGACCATCGAGACCCTGCGAAGGCCATCAGGCCAAGCCACAGAACAACAAAAACAACCAACACAACACACAGAAGACAGACCGATCCTCAAGAACAGATATTACTTAGCTTAGTACATACAAATTCTAGTGTCTGATACTGTCATGATTCTACAAGTTATTGCTGTAACAGAATTCTATTTGAGTATCTCATCATTTCCATAAATAAAAACAACGAGATGTTATTGAGTAGATTCTCAAAATTCAGAATACTTGAGATACAGCTTAGACATCACTTATTAGTGATGTTAATTTCAAAGGTGGCTACAGTTTATTTCCGGGTGTAAGAGAGTGTAAATTTTGGAAAACCCTTTAAAAATAAAATATTTGAGGTGCATTAATTCCCAAAGAGGCTAGTCAACAAGCAAGACGTTTTCGAAAAGGTACAACTATTGCAAGAAGTCAGATTGAAGTAATTTATTTGAACGTATGCCAGCTTACACAGACAATCATTTATGGTTCACTCACAAAAGGAGCTTGTTTTAAAATGGTCAACATGATTTTTCGAAAATGGTGCAAGTTCCCAAAAAACAAATAAATGTAATTTTAAAACATAAGCAAGATCACAAAGAAGAGAAAAAGCACCTTAATTTTTTTGAAAAGATTGGGTATGTTTGCGTCATCAAATGGAAGTGTGCCACATAGAAGCGCATACAATATGACTCCACAGCTCCAGACATCCACCTCTGGTCCAGCATACAGTCTTCCTGATATAACCTATACTCAAAAGGAGAAAATAATCAAATTGTATAGAGTGAATACAATGATGGTAGGCTAATGAATAGCAGAAAACGTAATATTAATAAATCTAAAAGCCAATCTACAATTTCTTTCAAAGTGAGATTTAGCTACATGCTCATTGGGAATGATGAAGCAACAATATTGAATGTAGCGCTAATTACACGTTGTCTTTTCCCTGTATAAATACTATTTTGCATATTATTTGGTTTTCTTTCTAAAGAAAGAGATGCTACTCATACTGTCATTCAATGAAACTAGTTGCAAAGGATGGAACTCATCAAATGTTCAAATTTCTTACCTCGGGAGCAGCATAATTTGGACTTCCACAGCTTGTACTAAGAAGATGTCCATCACGCACAACATTGCTCAAGCCGAAATCGGCAATCTTAACATCATAATTGGCATCCAGAAGCAAATTTTCAGGTTTAAGGTCCCTGTGAGCTACCATATTCCTATGGCAGTACTCAACGCCAGAAATTATCTAATTCAAAAAGTGAATATGTTCAGTAAAATAGATTGGAGCATAATAAGCTGAATGGAAAAAACAGCCACCTGCTGGAAAAACTTGCGACCTTCGTCCTCTGGCAGCCTACCCTTTTCTACAATATAGTCAAATAGCTCTCCGCACTTCACATACTCCATTACAACATATATGTCTGTTGGAGTTTCTATAACCTCATATAGTCTGATTATATGAGGATGCATAAACAATCTTAATATCTTGATCTCTCTCTTCACTGTAAAGAAAGCAGAAAACAATCAGAGAGCCACTAACATAAGGGAACAATCACGACTAATATAAATAACGTTTAAAGAGAGAAATTAGGCCTGAGCCCGGGCGCGGCGGCGCCTGCCAACACTTTCAAAGCAAGCATCAACGAATAATTTAAATTCAGAGAGATGCAACTGCTGTCAGTTCTCAATCCTAGATTAAGTAGATAAGGGTTCCACTGACAACAGCGCAGTGGTATGCCCCTTTATCTAAGGAAAGATAAACTGTACATGAATTTTCCAATGCAACTTTCTTCGAGTTCATGATCAATCATGTCCAGAACCCAGTGGTATGCCCTTTTAGCCAATGATTATATAATATAATATAATTATACCGAAAAGTCAAAACACACGTGGAACTGGAAATGACATTAATAATTACCTTTTTCTTCCATATCCATGCTCATTACTTTTTTTCGGTTGAGAATTTTGACAGCAACTTTGTGGCCAGTTCGGACATGCTCAGCGATCTTCACTTTGCCAAAGGAACCGAAGCCAAGAGTTTTCCCAAGCTTATAATTTCGCAGTAAGTACTCGACGCCATTACTTCCTTGATGGGATGTTTCCTCCATGTTTTGTATCTGTAAAAGTTATTAGCAACGAATCACCGATCGAATCTTCTACAATGCAGCAGTCAAGATTTATAACCAAAAATGCACCATCCCTCTCCACTACACAAGTAAGGCGCGTGATGTACACGAAGTGGATTTTAAATCAGATAGGGAAACCAATAAACCAATAACAACCGAAGGTCACGTAGGTCATAACATTAAAGTCTCACGAGGTCTTACATTACAATAATGTCAATAAATCACATTTAATAGCAGTCACAAAATTGAAAATAAGCTGTAAAGTTCAACAAATCACTAACACAGAAATGTGCACGCGCGCATCTGAATTTCAGCACACACGTACGGTTTCCAGAGTTCAATAAAAACAACAATCAACTAAACAAATAAATCTACCAACTTCATAAATAAAGCTCATCAAAGAAGGCCTCAATTTCATCGCATGCAAAAATGAACACAGCATCTAAAGTCTACACATAAGCAATGAAGCAAGAACAAAAAATTATACCGAAGCTGATGATTTCAACAACACTTGGATTAAAATCCAAACAGAGAATTATACAACCTCAGCAACTCCAAAATCAGAAGAATAGTATTTAAATTGAATGAAATCGAAAAAAAGGAAGAGGGCGAATGGACTTACAGCGGCGGAAGATTAGGGTTTAAGGAGGAGCGGAGGGTTGGTGAAAGAGGAGGAATGGACGATGAGGATGAGTTGAGCCGATACGGAAAGAAGACTACGCGATTCGGAAATGGGGTTTAGGGAATCATTCTCTCTATTTCCGATTCAAAAACCACAGCACGGGAACTGTGTGTCATTTCTTTCCACTCCCAATTTATACCCTCATTTTATTTGTTTTTTATTTTTTATAATTAATATTGAGGGAGAAATTGTTTTTTATTAAATTAAGTGGTTGAATACTTAAAAAATTAAAAATAGTTAGATTTGACTATTTTGAAATTGAATCACTTATCCATTCCGATTTTGGATAGTACAGTTGGCAAGAGATGAGACAGTAAGTGTTAACAAAAAGAGTCAATCGAATTTGAGTTTTGATGGGGTGGAATATGATAAATTGTCAAACACATATTAAACTAATTCTCAGTTTGATTTAAAAGTCGGTTTATTCATGATTCAAGATATAATATATACTTTATAATTCACACTCAACAAGACCATGTTGGATAACTTGTCAGCAAACCTACTTCATTATTGGACAAAATAGTGAAAATTAATAAAAATGGCTTGATGAGGTTGTCGAATGCTTGAATCTTTTTAAAATCGAATCATTTAGATAGTATTATTTACAATTAACAATCAAAACCATCTGTGTTATACTAAATAAATAATTTGAGTTTTTCTATATTTTGGATTTGATGAATCTCAAATGTTGAAATTAAAAGTAAAAGTTGATAGAAAATTGAATGTTTTATTTTGCAAAGTCGAGAGGTGATTTTAAATTATTAACATTTTATTAATCAATTTTATATATCGTGTCACTTGATTTTATTATAATTACTCAAAAATAATTCATGTTTATTTTAATGCTTCTTCTGTCCCAAATATAAAATGTTCATTTATTTTAAGTAATAATTATGTCACGAAAAATATTAGATTTTAATAAAATAAGACAGCCTAGTTCTTCTAGTATATTTAAAGAATTACATTATTCTAGAAAGTTGTGCTTATTGCAAAATAAATGTTGCGTTAATATTTGAATTCTCGAAGTGTAGATAATCATATTCATGTGACATAGAAGGATATCATCTCTACTGTTGATGTTTATTAATTCAACGATTAATATTGATAACCATAAATCTCCAACCGCTACATTAATCTCATCCAATGATTGAAATTAAGTCCCTCCAGCTCTATAAAATTATTTATTTCTCTTGAACTTTGCCCTTTGATATCATTAGAAAAATAAATGGGTAATTAAGTATAAATATTATTTTTTGATTTTTCATAAACCTCCTACAGCCTACAGACGGACCTAGATTTGGTGCAGCGCAATTATTTACTGTGAGCAATAAAATGGCGACACTTTAACATTGTTTACAACCTTATGTAGTTTGAATGAACCATTTCTCAATACTGCGTAGTTTTGGATCGCTTTAAAATTTATTGAAGCACTGAATCTGGATCCCGCACAGACTCCTAATAGTGTTGGCGATTGTGCGCTAGTGGATGTTTTGACTTGTGAGAAAAACTGTTAAAATTTTAAATTAAGGATTTAAATTACAAGCCAGAATTTGGTAAATGTCATATAAATTTAATAAATTTTAAAAGAAATCGATGCAAATACATTGATCTATACTTTTAGAAATAGAAAGGGAATTATGTATGAAAGACATGATTTTGTTCAATAAATGTTATCAAATTCTAGGAGTAGATATATATTTGTGAGACGAAAGAACAAAATCTCAATCGTAAATTTAATAAATCTAATTTTTGAAATTAAGGTTGAATTTTGATTAAAATGGGCGGTTGATTTTACGAAATACACGAGTGATTCAATTTGACAGTTATTTTTAGTTTAAATCTCGTCTGTTCGATTGATAAAAATAAAATGTTGGGATTGTGTCATACATCCTACGAAAACATATACGTTCTTCTTAAATCATTTCCTATGTAACCATTTTTTCTTTTTGGATTTATTGTTTTTAAAATTTCCTTCCCTGCATAACTCTGATTTTCATATTATAAGGTATTCATTTAACTATACTAAAATAAATTCAAACTCCTCCGTTACGGTTACTTTTAATACGACCACAATATTACATTCAGCAATGATTTTTGAGTTTTTTGCCGAAATCACCCGCCCAACAGGCCAATTTGAGCAAAACCACCCCTCCAACTTTTTTTTTAAAATAACCACCCTTCAATCCAAATTTCAATTAGTTCAGCCACTCCATCATTGTTCCGTTACTATTTCCGTTAGATGTAATTGTTAACTATGTTGACCACTCATTAATTCCTAATTCTGTATTTATATAACCTTAATTAACTCTTCAATATAAATTAATTCATAAATTAATTAATTCCTAAACAAAAATAACTCAAATTATATATTAAATAATCCAAGTTAATTATTCAATTGACCCTTAAAATTAAATTAATCTTTAAGCTAAAATTATCCTTAAACTAAATTAACCACTTTATTAAACTAACCCCTAAAATAGTATAACCCCAAATTATATTTACATAATTAAACTTAAATATCCTAATTAATTTTAAAATTCAATTAATTTTTGAATTAAAATAAGCATAAACTAAACCAACCCCAAATCAAAATTATATAATATTATAATACTAATTAGTTATTCGATTAATGTTTAATTTAAATAAATCATTTAACAAAAATTCCTCTAAAATTAAAGTAACCCAAAAGTTAATTATAATTTTTAATAATTCTAATTAATTATTCAAATAAATCTTAAATTTATATGAATCCTTAATACCCCTAATTTAAATTTATCCCCAAACCAAAATTATAAAGTTAAATATATCACAAAGTGATGGGGTTAACTTTAATTAATGAATTATACAGGGTTATTTATTTAATTATAATTTTGTATTTAATTAGGATTAGTTAGAGTAATTTATCTATAATCATGGATTAAGGGATGGTCAACATAGTTAATGGTTAAATCTGACGGAAATAGTGGAACAGTGAAGGGGTGGCTCAACTAAATGAAACTTGAATTGAAGGGTGTTTATATTTTTTTAAAGTTGGAGGGGTGATTTCTTTCAAATTGGCCTAGTGGACGGGTGGTTTTCGACAAAAAACCCATGTTTTTTATAGACTGACACTTGACCCTTATTGTCTTCACTTTATAAATTAAGAATTTCCCACAATCCCACACGAGAAAATTAAAAAATATAAATAAATCTAGACTAGACTTATGATAATTGATACGGCCAATTTTCGAACCTTCTCTTCCCTTGAATACATATTTTTATTGAAAGTTTAATAGATGACAATGCATCAAGTATTTTTTACATTTACGAAACAGAACACAAACTCGCTTTTATTCTTTAAATCATAAGGCTAACTGGGAAGCACAAAGTAGATATAAATATTCCTGGAGAGGTAAGAGGTGCACTGGAGAAGAACAATGTGATTCCCATAGTTGAAACTGAAAAGGAAGAAATGTTAGGAAACTTGAGAGCTCAAGTAATTCAGAGACTCAAAAATACAGAGAAAAACTGAGTTCAAATACTGAACAAAGCAAGGACTGAGCTGAATCAAACCAGGCTATTATTGAGGGAAATTGAGTATTCCGTGTTAGCTGATGAAGAAGACAGTGATGATGAGGAGTTGTCCACATAAGTTTCTGTACATGCAACTCAGGGGAGTAAAAGAGTAAGATGCTATCAGCGGACCCTTGACAAATTGTGGCAAAAAGGGGGACGAGTTTGAGTTTGTGTTGGTTATCAAACTATTTGTGTGGTGTTAAACTGCTTGCTTGCATTTGACTTGACTTTTGACACTGTTATGTTGCGTTTTTGTTGTGATATGTGTTGTGGAGTGTGAAGTTTTTGTAAAAGTGCCGAAACAGTAATTAGATCGGCTTCAGATGAGCTGAAGTATGTTCTGAAGCAGGAATGTAAGATATTGCCAACAAAAGATTTTGCCAACATTTTGCCAAGGGGGAGATTGAGAGTTCATTGAGTGAACTCTATCACGTTCTCACGTGAGTTTTGGGCACATTTGTTAGCAAACGAACAGCTAAGGTAACAACCCTAATGGAATAGACGAAGTTGCTAAGCAGTAGGTGAAGCAAGGGTCAAACAGTCTGAATGAACAGCGACATTCTGACTACAACGCAATGGCTTGTCATGATGCCAAAGGCGGAAGAGAATTGCGATAATATCGGGATAATATCGGGAATTGCGATAACATTGCAATGTTTGAATAAAAGAATTAATAATCAAACGAATTATTATATAAATCTGAAGTCGGTTCGAATTAAGAAGTTTCTAAAAGATAATGACTCCGAGAACAACATCTTTATCTTTAAAGAACACTATAAATTCTGAAAAGCAGGACTGATTGAGGTGTGACTTTCAGTGTGAGCGATTGAGAGAGCGAGAGCATTATTCTGACTTTGAAGGTCTAAGTACGAGCTAAGTTAATTAAGCTAATTGCACGGTCAGGTGCGCTGAAGGAGCTTACTACAATTCATAGGTGATTCGCTGTCTCCTAGGAGTTGTTCTTTGATATACGTTCAGAGAGAGTAGAGGGTCGTTCACTTGACGAACAAGAGATCAGTGGAGTTCTGATCTGGTGGATAGCTGACAGGAGGCCAGTACTCGTAGACTGAGGTTTCCGTGAGTTGTTTCATTTAGAGTTTTTTGAATAAGTCAATTTAGTGTAATTGTACTTGAACTTATTAGTGAAACGTTACCATCGGGCTTTGGAGGAAGCCCCCCAGACTAAGCCTTAAAGGAGCCGAACTAGGTTAACAAGTCTTTTGTCTTTTAATTTTCAGGTAGTTATTTTCATACACAAGCTTTGCTTCAGACTATCTGAGACAGAAACAGATTCTAAGTCTGAGACGTAAATTTCATAGTAAATATTCAGATATTTCAAATTCTCTAGAAAAAATTTATGAATCTCAACTGAACTTCTTTAGTAGAGGACTTTAAGAATAACGCGCGATATCTCAGATACCGACATATCCAATTTTGTTGCGTAAATCTGTTTTGATAATCTTCATTGTAGAGAATGCTCTTTCCACGGTAGCTATCGCAACTGGTAACACTAAAATCAACTCAATAACACGGTATACTAAGGGAAATGCAGTGTGATATCCTACTTCAACCATCTTTCTCGAAACATCTCCAATGTCGTGTAGTGTAACAAATGTTTCATTTTCTCTCATCTCATAAATCCATCCTTTTAATTTTTCTTATAACTCCATCAAATCATATTTTGAGAAATCTTGAGAATATAGAATCGCAAGTTGAATTATCTTTGATACATTAAAATTGGAGAAAGAATTCTTCGGATCAAAACATCCTATATAAGTGAGTAATTGTGTGCTTGACTCACAAAATCGATGCTATATCTCTTGACTAATTCGATCAATCACCTATTTATATGTCAAATATTAGCACAAACTTTAAGATAAATAGAGTAAAAAGATAAAACAATTCAAGTACCTGATAAAATATATCAACTCGAAAATATTTGTCATTAGTTGTCGACTTGTCGTATCAGGACTCAAACGAAGACGACTTTGAACTGGATCTTCCATATTGAGAACCCCAATTTTATTGTTGACACAGAAATTGTTGACACTTTCCACAAGATCATTCCAACCATTTTCCCTTATTTCTAACAATCTTTTCTTGGTATTCTGAATCAAACTCACGGCCTCTATAATGTTTTGATCTTTTCTCTGTAAAAACTGTGACAAAACATTTGTCAACCCCTAAACTAATTTCATCAAGTGAGCAACGAATACAAATTGATAAGTTTCAATTTTTTGAATCATGCTAAAAGCAAGTCCTCGAGAATTATAGTCGGTTCCATCACTAAATACGTTGCTAAGAACTTCAATAGTTGATGGCCATAAAGAAAGGAGACAAATAATAGTTGTGAAATGTGAACCCCAACGTGTAGCTCCAGGGGCGGATCCAAGGGGGGCTGGCAGGGTCTCTTGCCCCCCCTAATCTCGAGAAAAACAATATTATACAGGTATTTTTTCAAAACAGACAACTAAATTGAATGGTTTACTGGTTTCGGCTCTAGTCTGCATGCCTCGAATTTTTGCAAAATTTGCCCCCAACCTATTGGCCTGGATCCGCCACTGTGTAGCTCCCGGACGAGCCAAACTTTCTTCTTGATATAATCCTTTCCCCGTACACATTTCACCATTTGCTACCTTCTCTACCAAGCGCTCATGTTGCACTTGTCGAAATTGATCATTTCTTTTGCATGAAGCACCGAATTAATCAACAATGTTAGAAAACCCTAAAATTCTAATTTGCGTCAATTGTAAACAACCGACTGCGGTTGTTTTGTTTCAAATTGCTTTTTGGTTTAAATGAAACGATATCGTTTTTATTATTAACAAAACGACGTCGTTTCATTAAATGACAGAATTATATAACGTAACAAAACGGCATAATTTTATTAAAAGGCAGAATTTTTGTTTCTAAGCAAAACGACGTCGTTTTACTAAGAAACAAAACGACGTCGTTTTACTAAGAAATAAAACGACGTCGTTTTATTAAGAAACAAAACGACGTCATTTTATTAAGAAACAAACGATGTCGTTTTGCTCGTAAGATCCAAAATTCAGCAGGGTACGTTGCCCCCTGCCCCCCTAATTCCGCCCCTGGGCGATGGTGAAGGGCTGAGCCTAGTGCTGTACTTTAAAGTTTCTGAGACATTTGAGCAAGACATTTCTCATAACTTCCAAGAAAGCATTAAGGTAAAGAAGCTATCAAATGTTATGTAGTGCAGCACATGTTTGTAGGTATTTATGACAAGAATTTGTGATCGTAATATTGTACATAGTGTTGTAGAGATTGATTGAAGATGAGATGGAAAAGGAGAAAGGGTTCACGAAAGAATCAGTAGTTCCATATAGAGAAAGGCTAAAGATCTTGGCCTCAATGGCAAACCCGGAAGATCTTCAGTTGGATTCCGCGGAAAGAAAGCTACTGACAGCCTACAATGAAAAGCCAGGGCTTTCCCGTCCGCAACACAGTTTCTACAAGGTATACATATTGAGGAAATGTATCATGTGGATCCACCTAATTTGGTGAACTTATGAACCCCTCTTGCATTCGTTGATTGCATTTTTTCAATGCACCAATTTGTGCCAACACATTAATGAGACATGTGAGTTGCACATGTTCTGCTTGTGATATGCACGTGACAAATGCAATGACGTGGTGCAATCTGGTGCATTGAAAAATGCAATCAACGAATGCAAGAGACGGTTCATGAGTTACCAAAATAGATGGATCCACATGATAAACCTGTACATATTGATACACCAGATAACTCCATAACATATTTGCATATACATGGGAATTGTGATTTAAAGTAAAATAAACCGGATTTGATGAATAGAAATATTTTTGCAGGCACAAAATTACTTTGAGGTTGATATCGACGCACACAGGTTCAGCTACATATCGAGGAAGGGTCTAGATTCATTCAGTATGAAATGGTACTCTTAACTTAGGGTTGAAAATTCAGGTAAAACAAACCTCATTTGCATCTGAAAAAACATACCGCATTGAACTAAGTTAATATTAACATGATGACTTCCGAACAGGCACAAAAACCAGAAGAGCTACCGGAGCAAGTGCTTGCTGCTTGAGACTTAACAAGATACACTTTGTGTATCATGGACAAACACCTACCATTATGACAGCTGAAGACTAACGAAACAGTTGCCGCAACAGATGCAAAGGATACGACACTGGTGCAAACATCCCAAACCCAAAAGTCCCCTGTATTCAGGGTTTAGTAGGTCACGAGGTTAGTTTGGTAATTCACTTCAGAAATTATCAAACTATCCCGACATATAAAATCCTCATGCATTGAACCGAAGGGCATTTTGGTCGGAAACACCAAATTACGGTGCATGAAGCAAAGCTCGTTTTAAATGATATAACATCTTCAAAGAGAAATCTAGTAAGCATCAGTTACCGTTGATTACAGATGATTTTTTACCAAAATGTTTTCCAAAGCCCTCCCATTTTTAGAGGTTCCGCGAAATCCGAACACAATTCGGTAACTTAATTTCTTTGAATCAAAATTACTAAGTTACCCTCAACTCTTTAACTCTTCTTACCTTTGAATAATCTTCGGTTAGCACTGCTCCATCTTCAAATGAGTGGGAGCTAGCCTGTTTGGGACCCTTAAAGAAGTCAGGTTGTTTCATCTATCTTGGTTTTAAATTAAAAATGGAGAACCAGCCTGACAGGCTGGAGGGACCGTTATTATTTTAAATCTTAAAGATGTTTGAAAATAAAGTTGAGAATCACATCCAGCGCATTCGCAATGCAGTGCAGTTGAAGACACTGAAGTGCGCATGATTGTCAACTGGACAATGCCAACAATTGAGCATCTTTTCACACCCTTATTTGCAAATTGAATCCTTTAGCATGTATATGAATGTGACATTGCCCGGGTCCATCCGGAACCTGCTGCCTCATCACCCTGATTGAAGATCAACTTCTACAGCTAATAGCCTATGACTATATTTGTCACATTGCCAGCCATCTTTCACATCTGCCCTCATTTACATTCGCCGCAATCCCACCGGGGGCTTTCATATATCACATAGTTGATGTTTCATGCTTGGTGGGTGCTAAAACAGTGAAGCTTTAGCGGAGCAATTTTAAGAAAATTGAATACAAATTTTGAACAATATCAAATTAGACTAGTTTTACATCTTACACAAACTACGTAATTTGGTAAATACAAAAGTTTTTCAATCAATAATCATTGGCGTGATCAAAATGAATTCCAAAATGCAGCCATTGCTAAGGCAACTGGCACGACAAGCTGGGTAATGAATGTCCGCAAAGAGGCAGGGGTGTTGTTTGACATAGGAGGCGGCGGGGGTGGTATCTTATCGACATGAACAGCTAGCTTCATGCCACTATAGCAGAATCCTTTGCCACTGATAAAGTAGTAGCTACGCGTGACATTCAGATGAACAACGTCCCGTCCTGCCCCGGTGGTGTAGTTGTGTAGAGGCTGTTCAGCGTTGCATGATTCATAGTTAGTTTGGTTCACCTCCAGCACGTTCTGCTGATTCCTGTCATACACAAAGACTGCACAGACAAGACATCAAAAAATGACAAGTACAAAATTTACATATAGAATTTCTGTTATGAAATTGAACTGAACTGAATGGATTTGATGTTACTTACAGAGCCAATCATCATAGTAAAAATGTTTGTCCTGAGCCCAAATAGTGTAGTTGACATTAGGGCTCCATCCGTGGTTACCGCCGACTGTTATTTTGGAAGCAGAAGTTGCGGTTGTCATCAGCATCACCAGAACTAGCTTTAGCACCACCGCTCTGCTGAAGCTCCTCTCCATTCTCTCTCACTTTTGTAGTTGTGTTGCTACAGGGTTAATCTGAAACAACTTACATTTCATTAATATATATAGCAAAAGCCAAGTATCCATCTAACTATATAAAATCAATTCGAGAAATTGTTTTTGTTGTGTAGATTAATTAAAACTCTTTTTAGTAAGCAAATACGGTGGAGTTATCAACGCCATTGATTGATGAAAACATCGACCCCACCTGAATACCGTTAAAATTTTTGCGACTTTTTTCGTATATAAAGAGTTCACATTGTTATTAAATTGATATGGTCCTCGTGGCGGTCATATGTTTTTTAAAATTTAAAGGCAATATTGACAACAATCAGAATGCTTTAATGTATTTCTAAGTTCACACACTTTTCACAGGGATGCACAAAATTGAACCATACCGGAATTTTACTGGCAATCCAAAAAAATACCGTTTATGCCATCTGCTTCCTTCAAAATCACAAATACCGTCATTTACTGTTCAGAGTAGTTTAGTTCATCCAACAGGGATAACATTTTACCTATCCAATGCATATACGATTGAACAAGAGTAGGTTACGCACCAGCATGGCTATTTATATGCTCCTACATGGTGAGATGACTCATTAATCCAATCTCCTAAGCAAGTACTCCACTTGCACCTCTTTAGTTAGAGGCATGATCCATTCTCCATACAAGTCCCCAACTAGACTCGGTTTTATTTTGTACACTGGATCCGCTCTGGCTTCCTCTTCTTTCACAGTCAACTCTTGTCCATAAGTTCTTGCTTTCATCTCTACTCGCTTTTTATTGCATCTTCCACTGTCTGGTATGTGAGCATGTTTATCAACTGATCTTTACCCTGCGAATGTCATATATCACAAGTAGGTCATGAGTTGTACATAACCATGAGTTGGAACAAACAAAGGAGTGCAATAAGCAAACTCATTACTTGCGCCAGAATAGCCGGCTTGTATGCATTTGGAGAGGCTTTGAACTTTGCTTCAGCTACATATTTACCATAGTGGATTCTCTTTGATAGGGCCTGTTCCATAATAGACATTATTATCAGGAAAATTACATCCACATAAATGTACTTAAAATGAGATTTTTGACCTGCAAATGTTACATTGAAGAAACACATTTGAGTAAACACATTTGAGTGCTAATCCATCTAAAACAAAATCACTGAGTTTGGATAACTATAGGAATTTTAAGTCACACTAAAAGAGGAATTTTAAGTCTAATACCCTATTATTCAAGTCTAATATCAACGTTGGATCACTAGAGGAATTTGAAGTCGCACAAAAAGCGTGCAGGCTTCAGCCTACCGTGACAATGTGTACTTGACAAACAGGGATGCATGCTTTCTTGAGTACGTAAAGAAGACAATGCAGACATTGTTTTAATTTAATTCAACAAGAGTGAAGTACCTGCAAGCAAAGTACAGGCTAGCAGTTGAACCACAATTTCCGTCATCCACCTCTTTGACCAATCTTGGAAGCAGATCACTGAAATACATGTTCCAAACTTTCTTGTTTATATTGATTGAATCTGCTATTGGATGCAATACCTGCATTTGAGTAATATACAATTCAACTTTGAAGCAAACGCAAAATCGCATTGCCTACTAAATGGGGAAAACAACAATCCAAAGAACTGTACAGTTAACACACTTTTGGAAATTGCATTGGTGGGAGCAATGGTTCTGGGCTTCTCTGGCAAGTCATCTGGAAGAACTCGTGCTCATCAGAGCTTTTGTATCTTCCTACCTGATATAACAACAAGTAAAAATTGCCCGTCCACTCTCGTCATAATAATTTATTTATGTATAAAAGTAAAACAAACTTTGATGAATTACCTGGGCATGAAGCTTTTCTGTTTCTCTAAGAATAAATTCAACCAAGGATCCATGAAAACTGTCGACGGCAAATTCGTCCGGTTCATAATTAATACATGCTTTAAACTGACTAAATATGTTTACTGGATTTATTTACTTAAACCGTTTTAATTAATACATGTTTTAAACTAACTAAAAATATTTACTGCATTTATTTAATTAGATGTTAAATTGATGATATTGTTTAAACAACATTAACATTTGTTAAACCGAATTAGTGGACTCCCAACGGTAACCTAACGGCTATAAATGGCAATATTCCCTCCAACGGTTATATTTTTTCCTATAAAATCGAACTCAAACAAATCATACTAAACACAAAATTTTCTTTACTATCATATAGTTTTCTCACTCAAAGACTTAGAAATTTGCAAAGGATGTCTCGCTTCTTGTTAGTTATAGTTGCTATAATAATTAGTGCACTTAGCATCATGGTTTTCATTGGGGATCTTGCACCGGATGTATTTTCTACTTGTTGTAAACATCTTGAAATTAAGTGTGCTTGTCTACTTTTTACACTTTTGTATGATATGTATTTTCTAAACTGATCTAATAAAATACCTTGTGTTTTTCCATTATTTATCATCATAAACAACCTTTGATAATTGCTCACAATTGATAATTGCTCTTTTGCTTGGTGAAAAGCACTCACAATTGATAACTGCTCTTTTGCTTGGTGAAAAACATAACGAACTATTAATTAAAAGTCATCCGTCCCGCCAAACGGGCTCAAAAGCTTTTTCAGAAGCAAATTTTGTAAAGTCCAACAAATCTGAACACATGAATAATATCATGTTCGAGGCACAGGTCGTGGACATGGACGAGATCGTGGCCGCGTTAATGTTCAGGGCGGGGTTGAGGTGGTTTTTCATATAACCTGCCTCAAGGACCATTGTCCCTAACGAAAAGAGAAACCGCAATGAGTGGAACCGATGAAATTTCAATGAATGCCCATGCGTTTTCCTCGTTTCCACTCATTGATGTTTCTCTTTTGGTTAGGGACAATGGTCCTTTGAGGCGGGTTATAAGAAAAACCACCTCGACCCCGTCCCTAACCATTATCGCGGCCACGACCTCGTCCACGTCCATGACAGGCTTGTCGGACTTTACAAATTTGCTTCTGAAAAAGCTTTTGAGCCCGTTTGGCGGGACTGATGATTTTTAATTAATAGTTCGTTATGTTTTTCACCAAGCAAAAGAGCAATTATCAATTGTGAGTGCTTTTCATGGCCTCTGATGCGATACTGTTGTTGGAGAGTGACATTCGATGCATGAAAAGTTGATAGAGTCTTCTCTGTCATGTCTGATTCCGTTATAACCATTCGACAATACCTTAGGTATGCAACGATGCACAACATCGTGGAATTATAGTCACTAACAGTTTTAAAATCTTGGAACCTCAAAGTGTTCCATGCATCACGATATTTTGGGAGGATTACATCTTTCTGATGATTGTATCAATCTTTTAGACTTTCCATAATTCACGTGGATCATCCACCGTGAGTTGTTCATTTTTCAAGCTTTCATCAGTGTGTCTTCTGATAAAAATCACAGAAATAGCTTTATCACTCTCTGGTGCGATGTTGTCAACATCCAGTGTTATAATGATGCTCTTAGCCTTGAGATGATTTTTCACATCAACCGTCCATGGTATGTAATTGCTACCACTAATGTCAAGTGGTGCAAATTCAAGCTTCACAAGGTTGTTCATGATGATAACTAATGGAAAAACACAAGGTATTTTATTAGATCAGTTTAGAACATACATATCATACAAAAGCGTAAAAAGTAGACAAGCACATAATTCCGAGATGTTTATAACAAGTAGAAAATACATCCGGTGCAATATCCCCCGTGAAAACCATGGTGCTAAGTGCATTAATTGTTATAGCAATTATAACTAACAAGAAGCGAGACATCCTTTGCAAATTTCTAAGTCTTTGAGTGAGAAAACTATATGATAGTAAAGAAAGTTTTGTGTTTAGTATGCTTTGTTTGAGTTCGATTTTATAGGAAAAAATATAACCGTTGGAGAGAATAAGCCATTTATAGCCGTTAGGTTACCGTTGGGAGTCCACTAATTCGGTTTAAACAAATGTTAATGTTGTTTAAACAATTTAATCAATTTAACATCTAATTAAATAAATGCAGTAAATATTTTTAGTTAGTTTAAAACATGTATTAATTAAAACGGTTTAAGTAAATAAATGCAGTAAACATATTTAGTCAGTTTAAAGCATATATTAATTAAAATAGTTTAAGTAAATAAATGCAGTAAATATATAATCAATTTAAAGCATATATCAAATGAATAATCTCCCTTGTTTCAAATATAATGAGACTTCCCTTGTTCCACTCATTTCAATTTCTCTTGTGGTTAGAAATGATGGGCTTTGAGGTGGATTATTAGAATAATCTCTTGGGCCTCTTTCCTGACCACTACCACGCTCACGACCTTATCCAAACCCACAACCCCTGCCTTGAACATGTTAGTTGTTCGTGTTTGGGCTTGTCGAACTTCACAAAATTTACTTTCGAAAATTTTTTGGGGATGGCGAGGCTTTTAATTTTTAATCAACAACTAATTGTACTTTTCAGCAAGCAGAGCGATGATCAACTTAGAGTTCTTTTCATGACTTTGGTTGGTGTTGGTACAGGATGGGTTATATTTGATTCGTGAAAGGTTGATGGAGACTTTTCTCCCTTTTCTGATCAGTAATCGTCATTGCGAAATACTTTAAGTAAGCAACGATGGTATGATCGTGAAGTTATACTGTTAGATTGTTTTAAAGTCTTGAAATCTCCCAGTATTTTATGCATCTCGATACTTTGGAAGGATCACATCTTTTTGATACATCTTTTTGACGATCATAGCAATCTTTCAAACTCTCTCACATTTCACTTGGATCATTCATTAGTGAGGCGTTCATTTTTAATGCTCTCATCTCTATGTCTTTTTAGGAAGGTCAAAGATGTTGCCTTTCCTTTCCTTTCCTTGCCTTGCCTTGTCGCACTCGCATGTGGTTTTGTTCGCATTCGGGGTCAACATATGACTCTTCGTCTTAAGATGATTTTTCACATCAATTGTACATGGTATGTATTGGCTCCTAGTAATGTCTAGTGATATAAATTCAGGCTTCATAAGGTTATTCATGATAAGAACTAACAAAAAGATAAAATATAGTTTATTAGATTAATGCATATCATACACATCACAGAAAAGGTTAGAAAATAAGCAAGCGAAGATAATCCGGAGATGTTTACAACAAGTAAAAACTACATCCGATAAAATATCTCCGGCGAAAATAAAGATGTTAAGTACACTAATTACATGATTCCACTCATTGTGGCGAGGGATGATGTGCCTTTGAGGTGGGTTATGAAATAACCTCCTCGGCCTCTTCCCGTACCCCTACCGCAGCCAGGACCTCGTCCAGGACCTTGTCCAAGACCTCTGCCTTAAATTTGATAATTATTTACACATTCAGGCTTATCAAACTTCACAAATTACTTAATGAACAAGTTTTAGCCCGTTGGGCGAGACTGATGATTCTTGTTGTTGTAGAGTGACATTAGATGCATGAAAGGTTAATAGAGTCTTTTCTATCATATATAATTTATTGATCACCATTCCGCAATACCTCAGGTATGCAACAAGGTTAATAGAGTCTTTTCTATCATATAAATTCAATCACAGTTTTGTAATCTTATAACCTCAAAATGTTCCATACATCACAGTACTTTGGGAGGATCACATCTTTTTATCATCAAATCGATCTTAAGGACTCTTATATAACTCACGTGGATCATCCTTTGTGAGATGCTCATTTTTCATCAATTTGTCTTCTAATAAAGATCAGAGACATAGTTTTACCACTCTCTTATGAAGTGTTGTTTACATTTTGAGTTAAAATATGGCCTTATTGTAATAATCTCAAGACAAAGAGCCTTATTGTAACACTAGATGGAAACAACACTTCATCAGAGAGTGATAAAGCTATGTCTCTAATCTTTTACAAGACATATTGATGAAAGTTTAAAAAATGAACATCTCTCACGGTGGATGATCCATGTGAGTTATGGGAGAGTCTGAAAGATTGATATGATCATTAGAAAGATGTGATCCTCTAAAAGCACCGTGATGCATGGAACACTTTGAGGTTCCAAGATTTCAAAACTGTGAGTGACTATAATTCCATGATGCATAGCATTATTGCATACCTGAGGTATTGCGGAATGGTAGATATAACGAAACTATAAACCTCCGTGCAGTAAATATCACTCTCCAACATCAATATTGCATTCGAGACAGTGAAAGGCACTCTCAATTGATAATTGCTCTCTTACTTGCTGAAAACATAATGAGCTGTTGATTAAGAATCATCAATCTTGCCTAACGAGTCAAAAAAATTTATTATCTAATTTGTGTGAAGTTCGACAAGCCCGAATATGTGAATAATTATCAAATTCGAAATAGAGATCTTGGACTAGACAAGGTCGCGGTCGCGATAGTTATCAGGAAAGAGACCGCGAATAATCTAAATCAACAGTTGAAAGTCTCTCAGTCTCACATAACTTATTTGTTTGTCTCTAAATCTTTGCCCTATCCTATAATTTTATAACGCTATCATCCCAATTTAAGATAAATAAATAAGGGAAGAGATCAGGTATAAAGTGATAGTTTTCATAAAAAATATATAATCATCCTAACCTTCAATTGATTTTAATCAACAGTTTAAAATACATACTCAAATTGTTACCAAAATAAAACAAAAGGACAAATATGTAAATTGACGCTAAATAATTATACTGAAAATCTGATTACCATAATATCTCCTTAAAATCCGCCAAACTAATTACAGCAGTAACATGCGTCCAAAAACAAAATTCAATTCGATCTATTTTGAATCTTTTTGTCGATATAGTTCAAGTATTAGTATTAGATGGTTCTAGAATCATAGTTATCAAATTGATGAACCATACAAATATTGACAATTTACCAGCATATGATTCATGAACCATACCTATAGATTTTTTGGCTCGACAAATTCTTAAACATGATTCATGAATCACACTTTTATATTTTTTGAACCATACATATTTTATATGGTTCGTTTAATTGTTAAACATGGTTCATGAACTATACCTTTATATTTTTTGGACCATACTTTTATATTTTATGAATCATACATTTGTTATCGCGATTTCTGAGGCGTAACCGAGCTGCTACTACAAATTCTAGGGCGTCTCGAGGTTCGCGGTGAACCGTCTGTATTCTCTATTCGAAGTTAGACAATTTAAGTTTGGAATAAGAATGGCCAAAATAAAGCATAGTTAGCCGCTAACTAACCAGAGCCAATTTTGATATTCCTAAATTATCCTTATTGAATTAATTTGATATTTTCAAACTCAAATTGGCAGCTAATTAATGAATTTTTCACTAAGATCTGAACCATTGATTTATATTTTTTAAATAATTCATAATAATGTATATGTTTTATATACATATATCACTTTATACGGATACTCTTCCCAGTAAATAAATCCCAATAAATAAATAAGCTACTTGTATAAGTATTATTGTCTGAAGAAAACTCACCTTTAATCGAAGTCTCAAGATCAGAACTACCCCAATCTCACCGGCTATCCTCACCCACAAGCGCCGTCAGTTTCCCTTACAAATCATATATTCCCCAACCCCCCCTTCAACCCATATCGAGCTTGGAGGCTGCCTGTCAAGCCACTCAATAGAGTTGGTTTTTGTTCTGGTGATCCGTAGAATTTGTGGGTGTTGTTGAGATATATGGATTAAGAGGTGCAGGGAATGTAATTCGATGGGAGAGGATGACATATTTTCAAGTTAAGCACGTACAACTTTACAAATGGGGCAGTGTTATTTAAATAGGTTCTTTTTATTTTTGTAGATGCATTTGAACATTAAGCTAGTAATTTGGAGCAGGAGTAGTCATAAGACTGATAATGGAGTCAATAAATTTGGCTTTCCAGCCGACAGTCATCGAGCTGTCGAAAAAGCTAGGCTTGCTGCCGACAATCACCAAACTTGCAACTAAACTAAGAGTCATAAAGCACTAGACATGCAATAATGCATGCAACACCAATAATGTACTGTGAGTGTGACAAACGAATGGATTGACTTTTGTTAGGTATTGTGGTATTTAGTGTCGGATTCACAATATTTCTTTATTGGAGTAATGTAAAAAATATTTTCACTTTTCAAAAACAATCCAACATTTAGTACTGTAGAGACAAATAATATACAAAATATATATAAAACAAAATTGTTGATATAATTTACTAAGGGGTTAAAGATTGTATATAAACTTACTTGACATCCTAGTACATGGTAAAGATCTAGGAAAACAATCAAATATGTGTGAGACGGTAGGACATGACTTCAACCATTGATTTCTAATCATCCAACGAATGAGATTAAAAGTAAAAAACCTCCAAATCCAACTGTCCCGTATTTTTCGCAAATCCAACCGCCAACTTTAATAAAAACTAACTTTAATCTCAACCGTCAGATTAATCAAATCAAGGGTTGAGATTTCGTCTTTCCGTCTCACAAATACTTAATGTCCTCCTAAAACCTAACCCTCTTAATACAATAGACATATTAAGATTAAATTTCAAATCTCAAATTTAAGGGAAAAAAACCTCGTAAACCCCTAATTAAATTCAGAAATACAAATTCATAAAGAGAAATCTGAAAGTCTCAACCCATTAATTTAAAAAGAAATTTCAGTTACAAAAAAGTAATGAAACAAGAGCATAAATTTAATTTGGGTTTTATCCAATGCACATAATATAACCAATAAAAGTATCTTAAAAAACAAAACACTAACAATATATCAATGAAAGAAAGCATATTAAATTTAGAAAGAAAGAAAACAAGTGTTTGCTGCATAATTTAAAAGTATAAAAAAAAAGTATAGGTTGGTTCATGAATTCTACTTTATTTTTTATTTTTTATTTTTATTTTTTTAAAAAAAAAAAAACTGGACGGAGCCAGCATATTTATTAATTTGATGGTCCAAAACACCTGGACCGTGGTCAGATATATATGATTCAAGAGGATCTTGGTCCGGTGCAGTGCAGCTATTTGTTGTGAGGATCAAAACGGCGTCACTTTGACTTTATTTTCTATAACCCTATATTGTTTTGGATGAACCATTTACCAAAACTACTGCAAATTACTACTGCTGCGTTGGATCTGAAACTAATTCGGATAACTACGTCGTTTTGGATTATTGCAAATTGCTATTGCATCACCGAATCCGAATTCAATTCAAGAACAATTTTTGTTTGATTGATTTACCTTCTTGATATATTTAATAATTAATATATTTAATAATTTACCTTCTTGATATATTTAATAATTAATATAAGCTGTCCAATAATACAAATTGAATGGCTCATACTTGATATTGATTAATTAATTTTTACTTAATGCTTTCTTATATTTAAAAACCACAAACAGAGGGATTGCAGGATTTGGGAATTTGTTTTTGAGCCTTTGCTTAGTTATGGGAGTAAAGAAACTCAAACTGCGTTACAGTTTCCTCTAAAGAACTCAAAATGCGGATTATCGTTTTCATTTATCATTCAGATGATAACCAAATGAGTGCAACACCTTATTTCATAAGCAATTAGACTAGTTTGCAATTCATTATGCAACCATACGATGCAAATATATAGAGTTCTGAAACTACGAAATCCGTGATGCACAACCATCCCTGATGAAGTGCCTCAATGCGGTCTCTGAGCTTCCTCCATCTCCAACAGCTCGCCTAGCTTCTTCCCCAACCAACTCAGCGCTCTTTTGCAACTCAACACCATCCATCACCTCCTCCAACTTCTTAACAATCTCTTTAGCCTTAACCAATTTATTATCATCCAAACCCCAACTCCTATCCCAAACCCCAAGTCCTGCATCCACCACTACCTCGGAATTCACCCTTTGATCTCCATGCAAAGGCCAAGCTAGCATAGGGACTCCTCTCTCTGCTGCTTCCATGATCGAGTTCCATCCACAATGGCTCACGAACCCTCCTGTTGCTGGATGGGATAAAATCTTGTCTTGCTCCACCCACTCCTTGATCACCAATCCCCTATCCTTCACATTCTCAAAAAATGCATGTCCAAGGAGTTCTACTAAATCCTCAGTATCCTCCTTGTCGACTTTACTCAACTTCAAAATCCACACAAATCTGAAACTACATTCCTCTAGCGCCTTTCTGATCTCCACAATCTGATCCTTGGGCAGAGCCGTTCTGCTCCCAAAGCTCAAATACACAACTGATCTATCCGGCTGATCGTCCAGCCATTGAATAATCCTACACTGACTCTCTCGGCTGACATCTTTCAGCTCATAATCAACAACTGGTAATGGCCCGATCGGTAGAACTGGAGGAAGGTCATGCATAACCTTCCCACCATTAAGCGCCTCCAGAGCCTGTTTCTCAAAATGTGTAAAACTGTTCACCAAAATGCCATCAAATTTATGAAACGCCGCCGCATTGGCAAGCAGCTCCGCCACAAAAAAGTGACCCGGGATCAAAAACGGTGGGGGGAGGCTTGACTTATCAATCGGAGGCACACCAGGAATCTCAATTTTCTCAGAGTCGATATGCAAATTCAACAAATTAGGTAAGTAACACATGAGTGAAAAGAACTTTGCAGAAGTGGTGCAAAGAACATAACTTGGAATCTTGAGATTCATTTCAGACATGGATTCAGCTAAGCTAGCTGAAATGGTTATATCAGTGACAATGGATGAAAAAGGCGGCGAAGCAGATTGGATGAGTGGAATGACGAGATGAAGAGATCGTCTAATGGCTTCGAATTGTCTGAAAAAAGGGTCTTTGATGTCGGTGGAGTTGTCAAGGGGTTGTGGGTGATATGTCAAGTGGTTGATTTTGGGATTGGAGATGAGGAAAGCGGCGATATGGGAAGATTCAGATTGTGAGACAGTGGGTTGTGCGATGATGAGTGTGACGTGGCAGTTGTGGGTGGAAAGAGTTGAGGCTAGACGGAGGAAAGGGAGGAGGTGGCCCATGCCGGCGCTAGGGAATAGAGCAACATGGGGAGGTGGATGAGGTGTTGACGGCGACATTGTTTCTCGGACTTGACTTGGAGTGAGTCAGAGTGTAGTGTTTGTGGGAATGGTTTTAGATGATGAGAGAGAGATCGTTGACCGTTGGATTTACCTAAACAAAAATGAATGAACGGTTGTCGTTGTGTTTGATGATGTCGATGACAGCCAAGTTTCTTTCGAACACTCAGCGTACCTAACAAAACCGGTAATTAATGTATACGCCTTGACATTTGTCCTGGCTCGTTCCTTACGGCGTAAAAGTTAATTCCGACTGCATTAAGCCTAATGAATTTGCGCTCTAATTAGTATTTATTCGTTTTGGTTGGACTTGACAAAATCATGAAACACGAACCTACCCAATAAAAATATATTTAATTTTTTGTGAGGTGTAAACATTTAATTTGAACCGTTGGTTTAGATTAATCTAGTAGTTAAAATGAATTTGACTTTTAATTAAATTTATAATGCATTAGCGAATCAATGTTAATCGTTGGATTGATAGAAATCAGCAGTTGAGATGATGTCCTATCGTCTTACATAGATTTTTTATTGATCCTTTTTCCATATGCTAGATTATATCACATTTTTATATGGAAAAAATTTAGGAGGATACGCAAATATTTTGTAAAACCGTAGGACATAATTGGAACCGTTGATTTCTATTAATTCGATGAGATTAAAAGTAAAAAACCTTCAAAATCCAACCGCCAACTTTAATAAGTTAACTTTAATCTCAATCGTTAGATTAATTAAATCAATTGTTCATATTTTGTCCTTATATCCCACATAAATTAAATGTCTTCCTAAAACCTAACCTCATTTCTATAATATAAATGAAATAGGCTTAAGTTTAAGAGAGACGATATATTTTTGTAAGATAGAAAGACTAAATCTCAATCGTTGATTTGATTAATTTGACGGTTGAGATTAAAGTTGATTTTTAATTAAATATGGCGGTTGAATTTGTAAAAACACGGGCGGTTGGGATTGAAGGTTATCAATTTCAACCGTCAAATAAATAGAAATTAATTGTTAAATTGATATCATTCCGTCTCACAAAAACTTGCTTGTTCTTTTAGAATTTAATACATATGAGATATATAATAAGATATTAATAAAATAAAAAAACGCAATTTGGATAAAAACGTATTAGTAATTTACAAATATACTAATACATATTAAATTTGGACAAGAACAAGGTTCTAGGAGGACAATCAATTTTTTGTGAGACGGAGAGACATCATCTCGTCTGTTGATTTCAATTAATTTAACGGTTGATATTAATAACCGTCACTCTCAACCACCCCTGCATTTTGCAAATCCAACCGCCGAATTTAATTAAAAACCAACTTTAATCTCAACCGCTAAATCAATCAAATCAACGGCTGAGATGATGTCTCTCCGTCTTACAAAAATTATATGTCTCTCTAGAACTTAACCCATTTGGACAATATCTATTATAAGACGTTAATTTTAAAAATGAGTAAGTTTCAAGGACATTTAACTTTTGGTTGGACGTTGCGACGCCTCCGCGTTGATTTATAATAATTCAATTAATAATATTTAATCAAAAAATAGTAGTAAATTTATATATTTTAATAAAAAATCAACTTTAATTTTAATCATCAACTAGGTGTTGACCCGCGCTGTGCGCGGGTTGATGGATTTAACGAAATGTATTTCTATATAATTAATTGAAAATACAAGCCAGCCAACCAGAAAAAAGGGATTTAACGAAATGTATTTCTATATAATCATGAAATATTTCCGAATCTATAATATTCTGTATTTGACACATGCTACCAAAATATTTACATGAAATATTTGACTATAATCGTTTCTATAGTTGACAATAGTATTAAATATTTGATGATGCTGCCAGAATATTTACACGAATTATTTTACATGTGTTAAATATTATTATTCAAAAAGCAGCCAATCAGAAAAAAGGAAAAAAAATTCAAAATTCTAAAAAAATGACACATAGGCCAAATTGGTTACACGACAACACGTGTCCAATCATACATCATTTTTAATATATATATGATTTCATTGTGTCTTTTTATATTAAACATCACAATTTCATCCCATTATGACATAAGCCAAGGCGAATCCACATATACAGAAATTGAAGTAGATATCTTAAGCCATGCAGATGACTATCTTGTCGATGGAGAGGAACTTAAAGATGCAGACCGATAGATTTATGAAAAAGAATGAAAATGTTTTATTGATAATTTGTGTAATACATCATACATGTATATATAGAAGTAAAGAGTAATGCTCTTTTGAGACCCTTACTGTTGGGTGAGACCCTGAGACCCCATCATGGCCGTTGATTGGGTTTGCTTTTGGGGTCCGGATTGTGCCACGTGGAGGTGAGAGAACAAAAGCAGCAATTTTTCTCACTTTCGATTTCGAATTTCTCTCACTTCCACGTGGCACAATCCGGACCCTAAAAATAAACCCAACCAACGGCCATGATGGGGTCTCAAGGTCTCGCCCCTTAATAGGGGTCTCAAAAGAGCATTACTCTAGAAGTAAATGTTGCTAAAGATAGACGAATGCTAAAAACTAGGAATGAAATAAATATAATTAAATATTAACTCTATTTTTATCCTACAGCCCCCCTCAATCTGGACTGTTGAAGAAACGTCAAGATTGCACCGGAATTCTTTAAGCAACAGTAGCAGCATCTGAATCAGTAAGGAAAATACATCTCAATAATGGTGGAGGGAACACATCTCACACCAGAAGAGGGATGGACGAAAATATGCCACATCATAAATAAATGTCACAAGAGTATGTTAGTGACATGCGTGTGGAAACCACTGTAGATAAAAGGCAAGAATAACTGCCTATGTATCAGGAATGAACATCTGACACGGATAATAAAAGTCAGGATTGAAACATCTGACTGGTTGACAAGCCGAGAAATATGGTATGGGTGGGAAACCACCTAAGACAAAGCACTGAAAAGTGCGATCGTGATCCAATGACTGATGACTACGGAATAAGTTCTGGTTTTTATCAGATATTAAATTGATGTTGACTTGATTGAATTCTGATTGCTGCTGACCGGGATTAATTGTATGTTGACTGCTAACCGAGATTAAATTGTATGTTGACTGCTGACCGGGATTGTAAATAAGCTGTGGATGGGCTTCTTAAAAGATTTTCTTACGGGCCCGTAAAAGGACTATTTTGTAATAGGGCTTTTGAAACCCTACTTTCACCTCTCTTCATTGCTGAATGGGCCATTGAAAAGGGTTAAATTTGGCCCGATCTTTTTTGGATTTGGAAACCCTACCTGCTTCACATTCACGTGTCCTCCCCACAATTCACATCATGTCGCACCACCACCTCTCTGAAAATTTTTACGGCGGTGAAGTTTAGATGTAAGGGTAAGAAGTCAGTTGCTGCCAACTGACCGGTGACCAAGATTGGATCTGCAGTTCACGGGATCCGTCGAACAGATCGAGGAAAATGATGTAAACGGATTTGAATTGATCTATGATTAGCGCTAGGAAGGCAGGAGGATTTGTGGTGTGGTTAGGTGGTGGCACATTTGTGGCGGTGCCACCACCAGCGGAAGCTTTGGAAAAGAAATCAGGACCGGATAGGCTCAGATACCATGATAGATTTATGAAAAAGAATGAAAATGTTTTATTGATAATTTGTGTAATACATCATACATGTATATATAGAAGTAAATGTTGCTAAAGATAGACGAATGCTGAAAACTAGGAATGAAATAAATATAATTAAATACTAAGTCTATTTTTATCCTAACACAAACACTAAACTCAAGAAGTCTCCAGCTGTTTCTTCGCAAGAGTTTAACAAGGATCTTGTGAAACTCAAGTTCAGAAGGGGAAGAGTGGTCTACGAAACTCAGGAGAGTAACACTACAAGAAAGCTCAAGTTCAGGTGGGAACAACACGTTCTTAACAAAAATACTGCTAAAGAAGAGTTTCACAAAACTAGCCTAAAGATGACTGAAAGTACTCAAGACAAGGCTACCAAAAAAACAGTTCAGGGACAGTTGTTAACTTACGCCACCAATACATGCAAGATACAAAAGGTTCCCAGGGTCTGTTCAACAATGTAACAGAAGAGACGGCTGGCAAACTTGTGGAAACAAGGAAGAGCATGGTTAAGGCACTTGGACAGTTTAGTGTTGGGATAACTTGGACTTGTTCGCACTGATCCATATAAATGTCAGTCATTTGTCTGAGAGGTTGCTTTAGAAACTGCATTTTACGATGCCTGCTATAGATGTTTTATTAGAACTCTACCTTAGGTATATCTCAATGCTATAGATGTTTTATTAGAACTCTACCCGGAGTATATCTCAATGTTAACGTGATGAGTTTGTTAAGTACCAAACTGTAAGTCATAGCAATAGAAGATGATTAAGTACAATTTGAAGAATTTGCAAGAAACAAACTGCTATGAAGCATCATCTTATTATATTGAGATGAACACATGAGATCATCAACAACAAAAAATCTCAAGGGGGAAACATCTACCAAAGAATGAATCTGATTCTATACACTTTACCTTTTGATAATGAGTCTATCTTTTGCCTATTAAAGAAAGAATAGGCAATATCTACAGTATCATTACTTACAGTCAAGAAACTACCATTTTTCTAGAGGCCAATGGTGACTGTGAGATCATACTGAGATCAGCTATAGCAGTCTCTTGCATATTTCCAGTTTGCTGGATTTGGTTAACTGTTGAGCTTTCAGCTACATGCGCTCCCATTTGTTCCCCAAAATGTTGAACAGGCTGGAACACCTTTAAGCGCAGGGAACAATTATGCTTACTTCTCTGTGATAGCTCAAAATGCGCAACATCAACTGAACAAGTTTCATCCTTTTCCACATACTCAACAGCACATTTAGACTTCTTACCGTTCCTTTCAGCAACAGGATTAGTTCTACGGCAAATCTCAGTTTTCGAGGACCTCTTCCGCTTGAGCTTACACCTCTTTAACAGCTCAAAATGCGGACCACCAACAGCGCAAATTTCTTCATTTTGTACATCATCTACAGCACATTCTGGCTTCTTACTTGTCCCTTCGGCGGCAAGATTAGAGCTCTGGCAAGTATCAGTCTTCAACGCAGAGGAGTACCTCTTCGTCCTATTCTTGGCAGACCTGTGACCCCCAAGAGCCTGATGAGAACTGAAACTCTTGTTGCAGCTTACACATTTGTAATTCATCGCACTGCCTGAAACACCACAAATATCATCTTCAGTCTTAACATGATCACTAGTACCTATACAAACTCCTCCCAGTCCTTCATCTTCCAGACTTGAACCAGTTCCCACATTCTTAGACTCATGGACATTTATACAAATTCCCAACTCTATTTCAGAAGAATTTTTTTCACAAGAACCAAAACCCGTTTCAGCAAGTTCCAACTTAAGCGTTTCACATCCATCACCCTTCAAGCCCTGATCTACCAATTCAACTTCACAACCACCAGCCTCATTCTCATTAACAGCAGCATTCAAAGACGCATTACACGAAAACTCAAAACCCTGGGACAACATAATCAGACTGGCAGCAGCTTCATCCAGAGCAATCTCATCTTCTTTTTCATGATTCAAATCAGGAGAAACAAAATCAAAATGACTTCTTTCAGAAACTTCAAATCTGGGAGTTCTTGCCCTCTTCCTGACCCAACAACATTCAGTAACAGTAAAAGCCCTAACTGTTCCAAACCCTCCATCGCTTCTATGACTTTTCATATGACCACACAAAGCCCTGATCGACTTAAATCTCTTACCACATTCTTTACACTCAGGTCTCTCTCGCCGCTCGCCGATCGTATGATGCCTCAAATGCCCGCAAAGCTGACGCCTTTTCGAAAACCCTTTTCCGCAGATTTTGCAGATGTTGGAAAGATCAGAACTTGGAGGATTTCCGCTGCATGAAACTCGGAGCGACTTCTTGGGGTTCGCTCTGAGCTCGTACGCTGCTACCGACTTCGTCTTCATAGCATCGGATGTTGACTTTGACTGAAGAAGGAGAAGCAGAGACGAATACGAGGAGGAATCGGAAGGCGATTGCGGAAGAGAAAGAATCGTCGGAGGTGGAGCGGAGTGGAGTGAGGTCAACTTGGAATGTTTGACTGAAAAAGAATTCGAATAAGAGCGATACGCGACGCGGCGGAACGAAGCCGTTTGCGATTTTTGTTTACGAAGAACATATGAAAGTCCACGTCGGTCAAAGTTGGTCGTGCACTGCAAATACACCACACTTTAGTGCATTGCAAAATGATATTATTTTACAGAAATAAATTTCAAACATTGCAATAAACGTAAGCAAGAATTCAAGGGAATAAATTACGGGAGTAGCAATTTGATTTATCGGTAGAAATTAAATTCATCTCTTGCATTGAAAAAGGCTTAGTCGCGAGGCAAAACTGAGTTTAGACAAAACATATAAAAAGATTACTCCATTCTACTAAACAAATGACATTTTAAGAATCCTTTGAAAACAGGTGCAAACAGTAGGTGATCGTCAAGTTGAAATTAAGCAGCAACACCAATGCGCCCGGCAACCTGATCAAGGTCACGCCTTCCACTAGAAGTAATGACTCTTCCGCTGTTGCAAAGAGGTTCAAATTTTAGGACGGCACTAACTGATAAAAAATATTTTGATTAGGAAATTATGACATACAAAAAAGCTGGCTTACCCCTTGGCATCAACATCAACAATGTTCATCTTTTGCAACTGTTGAAGAACGTGACGTGCAATTGAGCCACTGCTCCTGCAAAAATGAGGTGGGCGACTTCCGTTTCTCTTACTGCCACCATAAATTCTCTTAAAAGCTCCAACACCAAGACCACCCCTCAGGTAGACCTTCCTTGCCATTGAAGCTGCATATTATCAAACCTCATTAACAATCAAAAACTAAAAACATAACCCAATAAGTCAGATACAAAAACTAAGTTTTCATTTGCTTAAAAAATTAACTCAAACTAGACACAATAATCAGGACCTACCAGCTCTGATGTAATACCAGTCAGGGTCATAAGGAGCAAGTTCCTTGAATGTAGCAGTTTTGACAATATCAGTCCACGGGGGTAGCTCAATCTGTTTTGTTTGAGCAAAATATAAATACATTATAGTCTATTAACAGAAACTAAAGCCTTAAAAGAATTCAAAACAAGATTCATATCTGAAAGAAAATAATTTCCAAACATTTTAACGCATCGACCTATACATAAGGTACACAATCACGCTTCAATCAATGTTAAACATATGAATAATAATAATGATGCCAATCTGCTTAGGGTTAAAATTCATCACATTACTAAACAGAAAAGTTGTGAAATTTGCATTATGAAAGCTACTTCAACCAACGACAAACAATGAATTTGAGAATGTACACGTAAGGAAAATCAAAACATAGTCGATCAACCAGGAAGATAAAGGGAATAGTGGTTACCTTGCCGGAACGTTTGAGATGGCGGCGTACGCCTTAACAAACTCGTGAGGCGAGACGTCCTTAACAGTCTTTCCAGCTTCCATGTTTACGACAATCTCTTACCTTCTCGCGAATATCTTCAAACAACACGCCTCTGAATTCGACGATCAGCAAGGGCGGCTGAGACAACCAGCGGAGTTTATATACCTCGCCCAACTAGGGCTTCTGCAACAATTCGGGCCGAAAAGCATCTCAGGCCCAAATATAAATAACCCAGCCCAACGCTCTACTTATGTATAGCAACTTTGCTTGTACTGATTAATTATTCCTTGTTGTTTAATATGGAAAAATGCTGAATTGGTCTGTGGTTGCGGATTCGGATCCGATACATCCTACAGCATTATGCAGCGGATCCAAAATATAGAGTTTAACTAAAAACTACGTAGTTTAATTTAAATGCTTGTAAAACTATGTCGTTTTACTAAAACGACGTAGTATTATACCTGAACGACGTAGTTTTACGCCTAAACTCTGTGTTTCGGATTCGCTGCATAATGCTGTTCGCAGTACGGGATCTCATTCCCTGTGGTTGCATACCGACGGTTAATTTGACAATACAGTTTTGTATCTCTTTTATATGGATACTCGTAAGGATATTTTAGTAATTTTAGTATATGACGCATTTTGCATATGAGTATTAAACGATGTTGTTTTGACGTTTTTAATATAACCTTACATAATTTTGTTTGAATCCCTTACCACTACGTAGTTTTGACTTGCATAAAATAGTTTTGCTGAACTTGATCTGAATTCATTATTCAAAGTGAAGGCCGTCAACAATATGAATGAAGAATGTTTATCCTACAAAAATTCAAGAGAAATACGGTATGCACCCATCAACTGTGCATACCAAGTAACAAAAAGACCAAATTACCCCACATAAACTCATCATGTTTATAGAACTTGTCATGATCGAGGGTAAATTTTGTGAGATTGAACAGAAGGAACTCATTTATGCGTGAAAAGTTTGTTACAAAGTATGCACAAGTAACTTGACCTGCAAGTAAGTGAAAGATATAAACAGTGTTGCAGACGAGATGAAAGACCTGCTGGAACAAAATATAAAGCAGCCACACAGAGACAAAAGGATGCAGTCATGGCGAATAACGACGTTAAGGCAGTCTTCGAATAGAGCATTATTGAATCTTGATCAGACTTCAAAGCTCATAAAGCAAAAAATAAGATATGGAACAGTAGCAAGGACTGCATTCCAAGTTTTTTATATCTCTAATATCTGCCATCAACAAACTTTTGAACAGTTACTATTTTTTAGCACAAGGAGAAGTTTACTTGCAGCGGTATATGATGAATCTCAGACAGCTCTCGAGACTGCAATTACTTTCAAAGGGTGGAGTTTGCGATTGGTAAAAACAGCAGTGTCACATTCAGCTTCTTCGCCATCAGTCAGCCTCCATTCAAATTCCTGCACAAACCTACCAATTGCACAAGTTGACAAGAGCATTGCTTGGAGAGATCCTGCACATACCCTTTTTCCAGCTCCAAAAGCCATAGTAATGTGCCGGTCAGCCAAATCAAACTTCTCATTAAGAAATCTCTCTGGATTCCATTCTTCAGGCTTCTCCCATTTATTTTTATCCATGTTGCATGCATGTAAGTTGATAGCAATCTACCAAATATCCGACAACTTGTAAACCAAAAAAATTCTCCACAAAACAGATGCAAGCTTAGTAATCGAGCTTGGGCTATATTTACCTGGGTGCCAGCGGAAATATGGTAGCCTCCTATTTCAGTATCTTCATCCACATATCTTGGCGGGCTTACCGGAGCTGGACTGTGTCTTCTCAATGATTCATGAAAAATAGCACTAAGGTATGGTAATCGTGACAAATCGTCCTCAGAAAGTTTTTTCTCTCCACAAACTCTTTGTATATCTTTATAAAGGCGATCCTGATTAAGTATTTCATATGCCAAATTTAAGGCCATGGGGCACATGAATTCAAGGTTGAAATAAGTATGCAACATTAACATAACGCGTTACCTGGTGGATTGCGTTCTTGGCAAGCTCATACATGGCCCATTCAGTAGTGACTGACGTTGTATCGGATGTCTCTATGATAGGCTCCCAAATCAATGTGGCCACTTCATCCTCAGTAAGGTCTTTGGCATTTGATAACAAATAGTCAAGGAAACAAGTTGACACCTTGCCTTCGCAGAAATGTTTCTTTCGCTGTCTTATCATTTCTCTGATCACTGCAATCCTGCGTGAAACAAGTCGTTTCATACTTTCTTCCAGACTCCTGTTTGGAACCCAACTTAGACATGGAAAGAAATTTCTCCAGTCCACTTCAATAGCAGCTTCCATTGGATCAGTCACCAAAATTTTATACAAATCTTCTTTAGATAAATTAGTCGAAAGTTCCTCAACATATAATGCATCGAAGTCATCTCCTACTGCCTGCATTTCATAAGTACGATGTTATATTGAATATAAGATTTCACATAATAATTTAAAATGGTCATCAATCGCCATAGGGTAAATTCAGTCACCTGCCGGAGTGCCAATGCAAAGAGTTCCATGTCAAATATTGATCTATATGTTGCAGGTTCAAATGGAAATGTCTTTGCGTCAGCGTGAAGTCGCTTACATAGGTTGTCCATCATCAGGTTTCGGAGACCACGATGTTGCTTCTGTTTGCTCATAGAGTTAGTATGTTAGATGCCACTCAGGAAACCTTTATGAAAAAGATTGTGGTATAAAAATGAACCTGAGCATTTGATCCTAATAGGCTTGTGATGATATGCCGCTTAGCCATCTTGTGGAAGTCATTGTAATCACTCAATGCAACTATACATCGATTGTTTGTGAGGATGTTTAGTGCAGTTGACAGTTTTCTTGTTGAAATTGATGAATGCCTTGTGATCATCCCCTGATTAAACCAAACATTAATTCAAGACTTTTGCAACTTCGCTTTCAACTTGCTCTTACAAATCAGTAGAAGGGGATACCAATACAAAAATGCAGAGTATCACATCATTCAAAGTAGCATCAGTTTCAATTTCACAGCTCTAGCCGCATTCTCTCATGATGAACAACATTCATTAGTTCCTAGTTTGCCTTAAAAAATTGCTGGCCTACTAACTGAAGCCTGACAAATCGATTGGCAATGTCACGAGTAAAAAAATTAAAACCAACAAAATAAGTTCAACAGCTAACCTCTTTTGCAACATCAGTATTGTTGAGGACAACCATAGAAGTGGAACCAAGCTTGATTGTAAAGATGGGTCCATAGATCTCAGCCCACATGGTGAACGTCTTGTGTGGTTTCTTCTCTTTTAATTGCAGTAAGTTCCCCAAAAATGGTACCCCCGGTATTCCTATACATGGAAAAACAAACACACATGAATCAGAAAGACAGAAACATGTACAATAAAAGCAATGAATATAATAATGGTGTGGCAAATCATTTAAGATAAAGCAGCAGGACTCAATCAAGATACCAGGTGGTGGCGGTAGTTTCGAACATTTAGCCTTTGGATTGAATTTTTTAGCTGTCAAAGCAAATAATAAAAGTAACAACAAACCGCCCGCGACCACAGTGGAAGCTAATCGAGGCAATGTTATAACTGCTTCCATTTCCTGGATGAAACCAACAATAGTGTCCATTCTATATCTAGTGTCTCCAACAATCCCTATCCCAGAACATGTATAAATTTATTTCTTAATGCTTAACAAGTTCTACTGCCAACTTATAGCTAAACAAACAGTGAGTCGAGACAAATGCAGCAAAAAGGAATCAAGAGTCCAAATATGCCACAGCAAGTTGCCTTTAAAATATAAATCTGAAGCTGTAGATGCAAACTAACACATAAAATTAATGAGCAAGATCAAAAACAATCCGACCTGAGTCATCTTACAAAGTCCTTCATTGACCACAAGTAACGCACCAACCCAGCTTCAAGCTGCTTCCTCCGTCCCTCAATGTTTGTACAGTTTTACTATTATATACCTCACAAATAATCAAAAAAAGTGCTCAATCGACCGAGTGAGTAGTAATTAATACTTTTGAATAATGTATCTTAAATACCTTTTTCCTTCTTCCCGCCACTGTTGAGTTGGTCCATCAGCTAACTGAAACCCTAAGCCATTGTTTCTATCCAGGCGGTAGTGATTATGATGGATGGAGGGAAAACTGCGCAAGTTTTGAATCAATACGACACATGTTAAACATATCATAGTGTCTGGACTCTGGAAGGTGGCGGTCGAAACCATGCCTTGTGTTCAGTTCGGCATTTAAGAAATTTTTTTAGAAATGCCTTAGTTTCCAAAAAATGTTTCCCAAATGCCCTCTTTTTGAAAACTCTTTCCCAAATGCCCTACTTCTAATGAATCCGGTTTTGTCAAAACCGGAATTCTAAAAAAAAATTAAAATCCGGTTATACGAAAACCGGAATCCAACAAAATCAACCGAATAGTTAGATTTTCTAAAAATCTAACTATCCGGGTTTCTCAAAACCGGATTCAATTTAAAAAATAATATTAGCAAAAATTGATCCAGACAACAATATTTAAATGAATCCGGTTCTATTAAAACCAGAATCCTTTAATTGAATCCGGTTTAATGAAGACCTTCTATTATTGGTACTCAGATTTATTCGATCTATAACCTTCTATTATTGGTAGACCCAGATTTATTCGATCTATAACCTTCTATTATTGGTAGATCCAAATTTATTCGATCTATAACCTTCTATTATTGGTAGACCCGAATTTCACTTTTTCGATGACTGGACAATTTTATTAAACTTCCCTTATATAGGGAAACAACAAAACTCTAAAATAAAAAAAATAAAATATTCAAAAATAATGAAAAAATACTAAAAATTCAAAATAAAATATTAAACGATCGAATTTGCCCAAATTCTGACGGGCTCGTCGTTCTCTTCGAAACGAGGTATTATAGGCCAAATTCTGACACCGGGAGCTCAAAACCTGCTAAAACTTCGAAACGAGGTATTATGGGCCAAATTCTGACATCGAGAGCTCAAAACCTGCTAAAATGCTCCATTAACGTGCACCTTATTTATAATACCATGCATGCATTATTTCTGTACAATCCGATTTTATTCAATTATTTCTATCTGCATGGACTGATTTCAGGAAATTTCTATAATTTCTGTGCAATCCGGTTTTCCCAAAACCGGATTGTACAAAAATAATGCATGCATGGCTTATTGCACGTCCTTTAATAATCTATGCAAAAACCGGTCGTATGAAAACCGGATTTCTAAGTACATTTCCGGTTCCAATAGAACCGGATTCATTTAAATATTGTTGTCCGGATCAATTTTTGCTGACTAGACATAATATTATTTTTTTAAATTGAATCCGGTTTTGAGAAACCCGGATAGTTAGAAAATCTAACTATTCGGTTGATTTTGTTGGATTCCGGTTTTTGTATAACCGGATTTTAATTTTTTTTAGAATTCCGGTTTTGACAAAATCGGATTCATTAGAAGTAGGGCATTTGGGAAAGAGTTTTCAAAAAGAGGGCATTTGGGAAACATTTTTTGGAAACTAAGGCATTTCTAAAAAAATTCGGCATTTAATCAAACACTTGGTGGGCAACTGTTCATTGAGCATCGAACGAACGTGAATAGTGGGCCCGCTAAGAAGAAATCATTCTTTATATGTTAATCCGCTCGGCTATGAGGGGAGTAGGCCCTTCACCAACATTAGGGGTGGCGATATAGCCATACTCGTGGAACAAGGATACAAGATGGTTATCGCGGCTCCAGATAAAGACTTCAAGCAACTGGTTTCAGAAGATGTCCAAAGTGTGATGACCTTGACCGATTTGAATACACGGTCATTCTGCACTCATAATCACTATCAAGCTCAATACTGCATGATCCAGGATGTAATTCAAGTCTATGTGAGTCAACTTTAGTTTATTTTCTCTATCAAAATCAACACAGCTTTTAACGTGAATTTTAATAAACTTTTAGTTCATTGAATCTGATTGAATCTCTGGAATTCAACATATTGTAAAAAGGCGAAATCAAGCTTCTAAACGCTACAGCAGTTAGATGTCCTCACAAAAAATGAAGATCATCTGAAGAGGAATCTCTGGCAATGAGAAGGTGAGTGACATCTTTGTGAGTTTATATCTGTAAAACAGCTAATTCTGAGTAGGATTAAGTGCAAAAAAATATTGAGGTTTATGTTCAAATGACTGGCTACTTCAGAGGGACACTCAAAATGACAATGTTATTATGGCCAGATTTCCTGAATTTTTGGGGGAGACCATAATTCAATTAGCAATCAGAGACTCGTTTAACTGGCTAAACATTATGTTGCAAGTATCACTCATTTTACTGCCATCTCATCAGTTATGATATCATTTCGAAGGGGATGAATTGCCAAAACTTGACCCTGTAAGTAAAATAGTGATCCCTTTCCTACATAAAAAGCATCCACTACATTCCTCATATAATGCTTTTGTATCAAAATATTTGTCTTGTCAGTTTATTAAGTCCTGAAACTTTTAAAACATGCAACATCTCAATAACGCTAATGTCTGAATTTGGCAGCATTTGATAGTAGAATACTAAGTGTTGGCTCATCTTTGAGAGTTACCGAATGTATGCGACCTGAATGACCAAGCTTCTGCTCAGTTTTTGGTCCTGTCATTGATTTATATTGTTGTGCCTATTATTTTCGTGTATCCTCTTTGGCACTGCACTGAAGGTTAATTTGTCATGTGATAACTACCTTAGAAAACAACAAGTAAAATCTTATGTCAATTAAAAATGCTATTGGAATGGGTTGCTTGCTGTGTTTTAGGATAGGTTGCTTGCATCAGCATATATGTCATTCCTTTTTGTCTTCTATTAATGTAACTTGAACTGTTCAAACTTGGCCAACCTTCATCCTTGGTTCTTCTTTTTCGAAGACTTTACAAAAGGAAAAATAGGCTAAGTAAAATTTAATGGAACTGTAACTTTCTTATTTGCAGAAGAGTTGCCTACATTACCCGTTGTATGTGATTCTTGGACCTTCAGCAGCATCACTTATAATTTCATTGATCAAGTCTTTGAAAATCAGTCGTTCCACATCCAAAACTAGTGATGAAATCTCACCATGAAATTCACTTCCGTTAGGTCCATGTTTTTGCATATCATCCAACATAATGGATTTCAAGCATTCTTCGTAGTCATCATCATAGTTGCATTTTGACTGAGTGGCTTGCAGTTGATTTATCTCTGAGCATATGTCTTTCAGAAGCTTCTGCTTTGCCTGGCTTTTATCTGCCACCCTAGATGCCATTAGAGAGACATTGTAGTTTGATTGTGCTAACTTGCGGCCAGAAATCTCTTTGACTATATCAAATATTAGCTTCTTCTGGATCATGTCTTGGTTCATCAATTGTTTGGAAACTGTGTTGTTGTTGAGCATATTCACTGATGAATCCTGTTTATCAGTTTTCATCTCCACGGATTTGAATATTCCAAGGCTGATTGCATGTCCTGGTTGATGGTTGATAGTTTTCAAGTCAGATCCGAGTTCCTGGAATAGACCTGATGCTTTCAGGATCTCAAATATGTATTCGTCTTCCTGGTACTTGTCATCACCGAGAGGTAAGCTGCAGTCTTCCATGTTCTTAAATTTTGTGGAGTACAAGTTCACTTGTTCTTCAAACAATTGCTCACCATTATATACTCTCTCTTTATCGTAATCATTACTGGCTAAAGATGTTGCGCTATCTGAACTTCCATGTTTAATAGTCCACCTTTGTTCTTCTTGATTGAAAGACTCGTCATCTGCTGCACAGAAATGCACTACTTAATTGGAAACTATGCAGGATATTAGATCATACTATTTTTGATATAACAAAGTGAAAATGAGCAATTCTGAGATGGATATTTTTCTTCTGCAGATGTTATCAGATTTTAGGGGAAAGCAGTATCAGAGATGGATAGTGAGTGGCTCACCTATAAAAGCGATTGATATCTTTTTCACTGGGGATGGTGACTCATCTTGGTAAAACATAGAATCTAGGACAGAAACAGGACTTGGTTGTTCCGGGGCAATTATGTTGATATCTGCTATTGCTCTGCGTTTATCTGAGCTTGTTGTTTTGCTCTGGACAAATTAAAATAAACATGTTAGAGCGCAAATTCCCTGAGGAAAAAAATCCCTGAAAGAAAAAGTATCTTACTTGTTTTATGTCTTCATTCCTGAAGAATGCAGCTTCCATCTCTTCCAAGTCAGCCATGTTTGGAACTTCTGTGACAAATCCTGATGACTGACTTATGTTGCTATCAGATCTCGAGAAGTTGTCTAGTTGAATACTGGAACTTGATTTGGTACGAACGTCAGCTAACTTGACACCATGCTTCTGCATGCTGGATGCTCTGAGTTGAATTCTTTTTGCAGGTGAATCTATATCAGTCGTGTGCCCTTTTGTTTTGGATGACTCTGATGGCAGGCTTGATTGTTGAACTTTTTTGTCAAACTTCTTCTGCCTTAGTTGTAATCTGGGACTCACAATTCCTGAACTCTGTGCTGCATTACTTTTCTCTGCCGTCGGAGGTTGAATTATCTTTGAGGTTTTTATTCTGGCAGTCCTTGGACTAGTAATGCTGCTATTATCTACACGAAGAGTTGAGACTGAGACATCTTTACGATGAGCTGTTGGGGTTCGGCTACTGGTCATCTGCTTGTCTATAGAATCCTTTCTTTGCCCTTTAACATCAGAAGTCCTAAGCTTCCGTAGGCCTTCCGACGTAAACTCTGCTGATGTTCTGATTTGCCGGTTAGTCACAGCATGTTCAGGTTTTATCACATTGATTGAAGATGTGCTCCTTTTCTGATGTCTATCCCTCGCACTTGTAACGGGTTGCAAGAAGTTTCCTGATAGGTTCAGGCCATCAGCTGATTTCAAATCTTGGAGAGGGCTGTTGCATATGCTTTTGTTACTCAACTGAGACACGGTATCAGAAGCAAAATTATTTTTCTTCTGAATGTTATCTTTGCTCTTTTGCATGGCTCCCAAAATATGCGTAAGAGCTCTAAGGTCACTGCTGGATTTATTGAACTCAAGTTCTGTTACCCGTTTCTCTATTTCACCATAAACAGAAGGCATCAAGGTAGGAACATTCTTGGTAGCTTCTCCGAAACCTGGTTTTTGCAAGCTGCTGCATGCATCCTTCCATGGCGCTGATTCAACGAATAATTTTGATGTTGAGATAGGCATCATTACTTTACCACGGTTTCTTAAGTGAATAGATTTTTTGCTGAGTTCTGTACGATAACCAGAAGCTACATTCTTCTCTGATGCATTATCCGCATTGGATGGCTCATTGGACTCACTGTTGTTGCCTGTGAATGTGGGCTCTGAAGTAATATCCAGCCCCATCAACTTTGCTACAATACTTGTATGTTTACAGCTTTCTGGCTTCTCAAGTTTTGGAGACATACGACTATCATTTTCTAACCTCTTGCGCGCGGAACTTGCTCTACTATCAAGTGATAGTCTTGGCTGCTCTTTTAGCTTAAGAGTGGACTTCAAAGTATCTTGAGAGTTGGTTACTCGTCCATCACAAGAAAATCTATGGCCTTCCCTACGATTTATTAGCAGACTCCTTTCTTTTCCTTCATTGTGGATATCTTGAAACTTCCGAAGTTTCTTAAATGACTCCTCGAGACCCGAAAATTTAGGGTTAATAGGCATAGAGGGCAGCGACGGTCTTGGAGAATCAATGTGTTTCACTATATTTCGAATAACTTTTTCTCCAGGTGTTTTGACTACTACTCTTGGAACTTCTCGGTTGATACTTTCTTTGACAATGCCACGAAGTTGATCAGATCCCCTGTTTAACATAGGCGATTGACTGTACTCGGTGTAGATCATAGATGGAGTAGCAGAAGCAGCCTGTGGTGTAACAGTTTTATTGAAATTGCGGGGCGTATGGGCAGATGAGCAAGTGGAGGATGAAACAGTGGCCCGAGGCAACTCGCATGATACTCCATGCCCAGCTTTGGTGTCATGCCGTGAATTATCTCCCTGTAATGGTAAGTAGCTTGTTTAATTCATGTAAATCATTGAAATCATTGACAGCATCTTGTAAAATACAGTCTTCATGTGTACCTTCTGTGATGCATTCTCTATTTGATTTCGTTGGTCATTACCTTCATATAATGAAATACACAATTTAGAACGCTTAGCAATGTAACTTGGTTACTTTAGCAGTACTTTTCGTCAATGCCATATCTTATTCTAAATGTTGCCACAGACTATAATTTAGGTATCCTGCTAATCACCAATTTAGAAAGTTTCTGATATGTTTGACAAACTTTTTGGTGTTTTGTAAGTTAACATTTCTTAGTCATTGCTATCTGGTGTTAATGACTCTTTCATTGGAACAATTGTTTTTCAGAAACATTGCCAGAGCGTAGTACTAAATTGTTTCTGCAACGTGACATACAGAATGCAAAGCTCCCTATAACCTATTGTGATCAGATGAGTTAGAGTTACCTGGAGGTGGGAGTCTTTTGTGATTAACGCGACGGCCGCCCAAGAAATGTTGGCGATCAAAAAGCTGAAATAGGCCACTCATACAGCCAATTTGGTTATGGTTCTTCATATGCTTCTTGTCATCTGTTAAGGAGTATAGAAGCTTTGCTGACATCCTCTTCCTCCTGTCTTGTCTTTCTATTCAAATACTCCAGGTAATTAATCTTTTTCTTTAAACAAAAGTGAATATTGAACTTCAGTTTCCTGAATTATACACCTGCAAATACTTCCATCAGAAGAGAAAACAAAATGCAGAATCAGAAATTAGAAGAGTTAGCCAGTAAAACTTACCTAGAAATTACTGTGTATCCCAACTGACAGTTTAGTATTATGCAGACCCAGAAAGAGATGAGTTACAGGTTTTTTGGGTTTCCTCCAAAATATGATTGGCAGAAATGTTAATAAGAGGGAGAATTTGATGTCTGCTATATGAAGTTGAGCAGGCTGACATTCAAATAATAGGGTGGCATTGATATTTCTTTCCTTTAGAAAAGAATGAGATGAGATTTGAGATTGGAGAATAGATAGTTGGCTTTGATTGTGGGTCAGATCTAAACTAGTGACTTTGTTATAGACAAGTAATGTGCAATGTGGGTGTGGGTCTGACCTCTTTCACTTCTCAAATAATATACACCATGTGCCATGTCAGAAGTTTAGAAGAAGAGACGATCACCTCTGCACTGGATCAATTCCACACTTCTCAAAGTCTTATTCATTTCTTGCTGGAAGCATTCTCCCTCAGGCCTCATCTTCTTCTATTCTTCTGTACTCCTTGGTATTAAAAATTGACAGCCAATATTATGAAGCAGTACAGTCTGACAGGATATTATTAGCCTCTGAATTTGCCAAGGGAGTGAATGTAGGTCACATGAGATGAGAGTGACTTTTATTTAATGTTTCATGTGTATTTGAGAACATGTTAATAGGTGTGAAAAAGAGGCTAATTGATGCTGAAAACAAGGACTTGGCACAAGCTAAGAACGTGGTGATCTATGGTGCCACATTAGTACCTCCTAAATAGTTGTAGTTTTATGAACTTGTGGATCATTAAATTACATCAAAACTTATTTAGTGATGGAACCACTTGCATAAAAAGAATAATCATATCACTATTTGTCAATAATGCACTGAAGATTGTTGTGATTGTGCTCTTGCATTTGAAGTCAAATTTGCACATTCTTCACAACTGAGAAGATTTTACATAAATTCAAATACTTAATACTCATTAGAGTTCATATTCATTGAACAACAGTCTATTGATTAGCTATTCGGTCTCTGACTTCAGAATTCGATCCTTCAAATATTTCTGATTTTAGAGGTCTACCTTTACTTTGAGAATTTCCCATGAAGAATAATTTCATGTGACATTTTGGGTACTTGAATGCTTGGTGTGAGAGTTAAGACAACTGTGAAGTGTTTGGACAGCAAGTTGTGGCCACCAACCCAAGTAGTCCTCTGTCTACTCCGAGGCATGCCTCTCATTGTCATTTACCACTACTAATAAATAAGATACTGTTGCTGTCGATCATGATCCTCTTCCTATGCTACTGCTTGGTGGGTCAACCTTCCACTCTTCTCTTATTCCCTTTTTTGTACATAATTACATCTTATTACAACAGCGTCAACAAAAAAAGGGCATGGACAATGCAACATCTCATGGTGTGTGCTGGAAGTTTATTGAGTTTAAATCCCAAAACCACTTAATTTTAATAAATAATTAAGGCTATACAAATATTTTAATGAAATGACGTAATTTGGATTTAAACGACATATTTTTGATATTCATTAGTTCCCGGCTCATATTTTTGATATTTTATTATTTGGATTTCCAAACTTTGGGTTAAGATCAAGAGTGGCGCTATATTTTTCTAAGACCAAATGCACTATCTTAGCCTTTGATTTGATTTAAAGTTTTTTTAATTAAATTAAGTTGTTGTATTTGCAAAAAAACGAACGGCTAAAATTGACAGTTATTTTTTGATTAAATTACATATCATTCCTGAATTTTATTCCCCAAACCGTAATCTATCATCCAAGTTAAGGAGAAGCCACATGGATGCTTGCTCTATTGTAACTGTGTACGGATACGTACGTATGTTAATGGACTTGAAATACACACGCAAGGGCAATCGCTACTTGGATAAAAGGAAGGTCGAGATTGTGATAGTTAAGATAGGAATGAATCACGACAGGATGAGATTAGATTAGATGCTGCATGTGATGTGTCTAAGCGCGCATCATTCTGGCAGGCAGAATATTGATCGAACCATCATCGTGTCATGTTTATTTGCGGACTAAGTTACAAAACACCTTAACCCCATCGAACACACACATGATCGGCACGTGCTGTTCCCTCTACAACAAAGCTATCCCCATCTCCATGTGATCCATTGATGTAAACACGATTGGTTTTGCATGATTAATGTCAGCTAATTTGTATGTTCCTTCTCTGTTGTCCTTTTCTATTAGTAGGGTTTCTAAGCATAAACGATCCAAGATCATAGCATGAATGCGATCGATTCATAAAAGGATATCATTTACTTATTTTTTATCATTTTTTTGTTTTACGAAATGGAACTTTTGTGAGACTAAGAATAATCGATTATTTTTATTAGAATGTCATATGCAGGGAAAAGATCACAGAGAACTAGCAATTTTTTGTAAGATCGTTGGACATAAAATAAAAAAACATAAAAATCCAATCATTCCGAATTAATTAATCATTTTAATGTTTTTAATTCAAGCGTCTTTATCTTTATATCCTCTATAATTTGGCATATGATATTAACTCTTAAGTTTTGCCATCGTGATCTATATATATATATATGGGGAGAAGATTAAGAGGACAATTTCCAACGGATGAGATTTAAACTAAAAATAAATTTTAAATCCAACCGTCCGTGTAATTCTAGATCCAACCTTCTAATTTTTATTAAAAATCAATTTAATATTAACCGTCAAATTAATCAAATCAACGATTAAGATTAAGTCATTATGTATTAAATATATATATAACTTGGTCTAAAAAGCTATCTTACAAAAAATGAAATATCCCTGTAAGTTTCGCATCCTAAACTAGAAATGAGATCATCTTATGATCCATCCAACATTTTATAGCGGATTCAATCTACGTAGTTTAGAAAAACTGGTTCAAGATGGCCAGGTGCAAGGATCATCGAGCAATAAGGATTTGTGGTGTAGTTAGGTAACAAAACTAATTTAAGGATTAGGTCAAATGATTTATGACTGCACTTGGTATTTCACATGCATGTTGGTATTATATAATTCCCATTGGGTAAGATCTCATCTCATCTCATTACGAGGAAGGATTAAGAAAAATGACATAAGCTTATCAATTAATACTACACTACTTGGAGGATAGGAGAATGTGGGGCGGTTCACTTAACCATATGCTTCTTCATGTTAGTCTAATTAATGTGAATTAACATTGTGTTCAAGAATCAAGAAAAGAACATGTCTCATATCTAGATTTATATAAAAACTTGATTTCTAAGCAAATTATAAGTTGATCAGTTTTCATTCCAAGATTTAGTAGTTCATTCAAAGTGATACATTATTGACTTTCTTCTTTAACTTTAAAAGAATGAGTTATTAGTTTAATTACACGATTATTGACGATGTATTCGATAGAATAAACTGTTGAGTAAAGCTGACCTTTGCTGAAGAGTTGATATGGGCTGAAACGGCAGCGTTTGCAGAAGGCAGAATAGTTTAATGGAACGACGCAGTTTTGCGAGGCGCGGAGCTGTTATCAACGACTGATATTCAAAGTAAATGGACGGTTAGGATTTGATCTGACAATTGACTAAAAGGGGAAGAAGCTGCGCACATACATTCGATTTCAGATTCAATTCGAGAGCGCCTCCAAGATTGGCGATTCAAGAGCGTAGACTGGTGTCCGGCGAGTTTGTTCTGAGCCTGATTTGCGTTCAATTAAGCTTCCTAATTGTAAGAGTTGAGGATTGTTCAACTCGGTTCGTTGGTGAGCTTGAGGGTGTAATTGAAGCTGTGATTCTCAACATTTAGTGGATTTCTCGAGCACAAAGATTGCTCAACGTGGAGAAAAGGCCGAAAGGTCATATAACCACGGTATAAGTTTTGGTGTTTCTTTGTTTTACTTTCTTGGTGATTTAGGGTTCTTGATTCAATCTTTAACTAAGTTGATAATCAAACTCAGTTGACATATAGTCTGGGTCGAGTTACAACAGTGGCATCAGAGCGGGTTAAGCTAGATTCATCTGAGTCTTGATTGCTATTAGTTGTGGAATCTTGTACTGCTTTGTGTGCTTGTGTCTTTGGATTGCAGGAATGGCACCAGGGAGGATTGAGATTGTCCAGTTTGATGGAAAGAATGATTTCCAAGTCTGGAAGCTGAGGATGTTGGCACTGCTATCACACCATGAAGTAGATATGGGCCTAGAACCAGTGACAAAGTGGTCTGATGAGGAAAAGAAGAAAGAAAACAAGATTCTTAAAGAAGCCAAGAACCTGATCATCTTAGGACTATCTGATGCACTCCTGAGGCAGATATGTGCTTGCAAAACTGCAATGGAAATTTGGTTGAGACTTGAGGAACTTTACTCAAATCAGGTGACATCTAACCTTGCCTACATAAAAGCTGCACTGTTTTCTTTTAAAATGGATGCTGCTAAGTCTGTTGATGATAACATTGATGAGTTCTTGAAATTGTCTCTGATGTTAGTTGGCACACCTCACCAGTTAGATGATGTGTCTGCTGTTATGATCTTGTTAAATTCCCTGCCTGATAGTTATGCTGTAGTGAAAAATGCATTTCAGTATACTGGTAATGTTCCATCTTATGACTTGTTGTGCAATGCCTTGAGGACTAGAGAAATAGAACTGAAACAGGCTAAGGCTAAAAGTGGATCAAACCTGTTTGTTAAAGGTAAAGAAAATGGAAATAACAGTAAGGGCCAGAACAAGACAAGCAATCCTGATTCAAAAACCAAGTCTGACGAAAAGAAAGATGGTAAAGGATCAGGGGAGACTAGAAAATGCTTCTATTGTGGAAAGACTGGACATCTAAAGAAGAACTGTTACAAATGGAAAAACAGAGATAAGTCTGGTCAAGGAAATGAATCCAATGTTGCTATTGAAGGTAATGTGCCTGAAGTGTTGAGCATTTCTGAAAAGACTGAAGCTGAACAGTGGGTTATGGATTCTGGCTGTTCATTCCACATGTGTCCTTATAAAGACTGGTTTGATGAGTTTGTACCTGTGCATAATGAGAAAGTGTTCATGGGTAACAATCAAATGTGCCAAGTTGCTGGTATTGGTAGTGTGACACTCAGACTGACTAACAATGGGCTGGTAACCCTAACAAAAGTCAGATGTGTTCCAGGATTAAGGAGGAATTTAATCTCCTTGGGAGTCTTGGATGACTTAGGATGCAAGTATATTGCTGAAGGAGGTTCTTTAAGAGTGATCAAGAATGGTAAAGATGTGTTGGCAGGTAAGAAAATAAATGGGCTATACATTCTGGATGGGGAATTTTGTCATAGAGGAGAAGGTAATGTCACTAATGACATGCCTGTCTTGACTGAGCCTTTGAAATGGCACCTGAGACTAGCTCACCCTGGGAAGTCCATTATGAAAGCCCTGGATCAGACTGGTCAGCTAGGAAAAACCAAGCTTGATCAGATTCCTTTCTGTGAGCCTTGTGTTCAAGCAAAACAACACAGGAAAAATTTACTGCAAGTTCTTATAGGGCCTCAGAAATGTTAGGATATCTGCACTCAGATTTATGGGGGCCGGCCTCAGTGGATACTCCAGGAGGAAATAAATATTTCCTCAGCATTATTGATGATTACTCCAGGTTTGTGTGGGTATTCTTGCTAAAGACTAAGGATGAAACCTTGTTAAAGACTAAGGATGAAACCTTGCCAAAGTTTAAGGAATGGAAGAGTCTGATAGAAAATCAGACTGGGTCAAAGATAAAAACACTAAGGACTGATAATGGTATGGAGTTCTGTAGCATGGAATTTGATGATTTCTGTAAGGAATCTGGGATTACAAGACATAGAACTGTAAGACACACTCCACAGCAAAATGGAGTGGCTGAAAGATTAAACAGAACTCTCTTGGAAAAGGTAAGGAGTCTACTGTTTACATCTGGGGTCCCTAAATCTTTATGGGGAGATGCACTGTACACAGCTGTGCATATACATAACAGAATTCCCTCTAGAGTGTTGGAGTTTAAGAGCCCAATGCAGGTATGGTCTGGTAAGGTCCCAAGCCTAGGTCATTTAAAAATCTTTGGATGTGCTGCATATGCTCACCTGAAAGAAGGGAAATTAGATTCAAGATCTGTTAGGTGTGTATTTGTGGGGTATCATCAAGATTTTGGAACAAAAGGATTTAGATTGTGGGATAGAGACTCACCAGGGGTAAAGATCATTATAAGCAGGGATGTGCTATTTGATGAAAATAAATTTCCATGCAGGAAGGATGTGAACAATGAGACAGAAGTCTCTGAACCTGGTTTATCAGTATTAGCTTATGATATTAATGGGACTGATAGCCAAACTCACCCTGATCGAGGAGAAATAGCTGATCAGGTGGAGGATCCCAAGGTGATCAACTAGGAGCTGCTGAAGAACATCTGGAGCAAGCTATACAAGATCAACTAGTTGACTACCAACTGACAAGGGATAGAGGCAGAAGACAGGTTGTACCAAATAGAAAATATAATTCATATGCTGAACTAATATTTGTTGCCTTGATAGCTTCCAGGGAAGTCACTCAGACAGAGCCTGAAACTTACCAAGAAGCTTTGAGGTCTGAAAAGAAGCAAGAATGGCTAAAGGTAATGCATGAAGAAATGTCATCTCTGAGGGTGAATAAGATCTGAATACTGGTGGAAAAACCAGAAAAACAGAAGGTGATAGATTGCAGATGGCTATTTAAGCTTAAGGAAGGTATGACTGAACAAGAGCCACCAAGGTATAAGGCAAGGCTGGTAGGTAAAGGATATACTCAAAGGGAAGGTATTGATTTCAATGAAGTTTTTTCACCTGTTGTTAAATTTAAAACTATTAGAATTATGCTAGCTGTGGTAGCATATTTTGATCTAGAAGTAGAACAACTGATGTTAAAACTGCCTTCTTACATGGAGAATTAGATGAGACCATTTATATGAAGCAACCAGATGGTTTTATAGATTCTAAACATCCTAAGCATGTATGCCTGTTAAAGAAATCACTATATGGATTAAAACAAAGTCCTAGATAGTGGTATAAGAAGTTTGATGGTTTTGTGTGTAGTATTGGTTTCATTAGGAGTGAAAATGATGCTTGTTTCTATTTCTGTTTTGATGATAATGTGGCTGTCTATATCCAGTTATATGTAGATGATATGCTTTTGATAAGTAAATCCGTAGAGAAAATAGCCTTGTTGAAGAGTAAATTGAATACTATTTTTGACATGAAGGATTTAGGGTCAGCTAAGAAGATATTAGGAATGTATATTGAAAAAGACAGGAAAGCTCATACTCCTAAGATACATCAAAAGCCTTACTTAGAAAAACTAGTAAATAAGTTTGGAATGACAAACTGTAAGAGTGGTTCTCTGCCTTTGGCAGGACATTTTAACTTGAGTAAAAGTCAGTGTCCAAAAACAGAGTCTGTTAGACTAAAAATGGAGAATTTCCTTTTGCAAATGCAGTAGGTTCAATCATGTATGCAATGATAAGTACTAGACCAGATCTGAGTTATGCTATTTCAGTAATTAGCAGATATATGTCTTGCCCTGGTTATGATCATTGGTTAGCTGTTAAGTGGGTAATCTCTTATATTGTTGGTACCTTGGATTTGGGATTATGTTTTGGGAAAAAGACATCTTCACTTGATCTGGCTGGGTTTGTAGATGCTGATTTTGCAGGTGACAAAGATTCAAGAAAATCAACAACTGCATTCTTCTTCACTTTGGGAAGAAATTGTGTTGCTTGGAAGTCAGGTTTGCAATCTATTGTTACTCTTTCCACCACTGAGTCAGAATATGTAGCAATCTGTGAACGTGTGAAGGAGTGTATATGGTTGCAAGGTCTGTTAAAGGAATCAAAGTTATCTGTTGATAAGGGAGTGATACATATAGATAGTCAATCTGCTTTGTTTCTGTGTAAAAATCCTGTTTATCATGATAGAACTAAGCATATAGATGTGAGGTTTCATTTTATCAGGAATAAGGTAGCAGATGGTGAAATTAAGATTGTGAAAGTGATAACTGAAGATAACCCTACAGATATGGGAACTAAGGTTGTTACTGTATCTAAGTTTAGGCATTGTCTAGACTTGTTGGGTATTGGATAAGTTGATGCAGGTTGGAGCGCTAATCTGTGTGTAAGAGAGATCCACTAGGGAGCTTGGAAATGCAGCTGTTGCAGTAGAGTGTCAGCTTCAGGTGGAGGAATGTTGAGTAAAGCTGACCTTTGTTGAAGAGTTGATATGGGCTGAAACGGCAGCGTTTGCAGAAGGCAGAATAGTTTAATGGAACGACGCAGTTTTGCGAGGCGCGAAGCTGTTATCAACGACTGATATTCAAAGTAAATGGACGGCTAGGATTTGATCTGACAATTGACTAAAAGGGGAAGAACACAAGCTGCGCACATACATTCGATTTCAGATTCAATTCGAGAGCGCCTCCAAGATTGGCGATTCAAGAGCGTAGACTGGTGTCCGGCGAGTTTGTTCTGAGCCTGATTTGCGTTCAATTAAGCTTCCTAATTGTAAGAGTTGAGGATTGTTCAACTCGGTTCGTTGGTGAGCTTGAGGGTGTAATTGAAGCTGTGATTCTCAGCATTTAGTGGATTTCTCGAGCACAGAGATTGCTCAACGTGGAGTAAAGGCCGAAAGGTCATATAACCACGGTATAAGTTTTGGTGTTTCTTTGTTTTACTTTCTTGGTGATTTAGGGTTCTTGATTCAATCTTTAACTAAGTTGATAATCAAACTCAGTTGACATATAGTCTGGGTCAAGTTACAACATAAACATATCAAGAAAGCTTGTTGCTACTCGTATAAAACCATTTATCCAAATCTCTATCCATGAATTTGCACAATATTCATCTGACTACGATCCTGCAAATCAATGATTGTTTTATATGCTATTTGAATCTACTATATAGAACAATTTTATCTTATCTATTCTATATAATGCAAAGACTTTTATTGTTAGTTACTTTTAAAGCCACTTTTCGGTTTTCTAAAATATCCCTCTGTTAATCTATAATTATTATCCATGTTTTAGTTAGTTGTGATATAGTTTTCAAAATTTATTATATGTTTATTATGTAATACCAAAAATATATGCACAAATATTGTGCACATTAGTAATACTTAAAACATTTGTGCATCTTTTTATATCGAGATGCTGAAGTTTACATACATTTCCGGTACTTTTCGATCCCTATAGAAAATATCATGGTTTGGAAAATCATTAATAAAATTACAATATTCATCCATATGCGGAAGGGATGATTTCAAGTTGGCAGAACTCTCTTGTAAACTCTCCTAGTGACATATGTATATGTATTTGTGTCTTATATCATGGACGTCTCGGGTCAAAAAGATCATTTTACTATTTAATAAGTACTTTTTTACAAAATTTTACATATTAATAGTTTACTAATAAAACATAATACTAAATATTTAGGCTTGGTTCTTACTTAAATATCTGACTTTGTGTCTTTTGGAGGCACAAATGGAGGCATGGAGAAATGATTCGCAAGTGGGGTCACAAGTTCAAGATCCAATGCTGAAAAGCTCCATTAATAGTTGCAGAATGTATCAATAGGTGGGAATGGGAACCGGCTAAAAATGAGTGTAGATTTGATCTGTTCAAAAAAAGAAGTCAAGACCATACCTTACATACTCTCCGTAAAACACAAGCTCATTTAAGGGTGCTCATCAGGTCGAGTCACACACGGTTAAAGTATTCTCGCTGATCAAAAGCCCGAAGACGTAGAGTTGATCAGACCAAAATCGGAATTTTGACGAGCACTTCATAAATTAATTGATTTTTTTATTATTCGCATTATTACAATATTTTTAATAATATATCATAATAAATAATTTTTCTAAATTCATTGTAAAAGTATATTTCAAGATAAACAAATAATTTAGTGAGACGGATGACGTTAAAATCTCAATCGTTAGATTATATTAATAATCTAGCGGTCGAGATTAAATTGTTTTGCAAATATAGTTAAAATCAATTAGCAAAAATAACAGGTGCCTGGATATTGACGGTTATCAATATTAATCGTTGGATTTATAAAAATTAATGGATGAGATGACATTCTTCCGTCTTAAACAATTATGTTTGTGCTCTGTGAACTCTTTCCTGTATGTTAATATTATTTTAAACAATACTTCACCCTCGAAAGGGGTAGTCAAGTAGTAAGCAGTAGATCACATTTGATAAAGTTCTAAGGTTTGAATATCCAAGGATTTACATGTAATGAGAAGGGTTCATTTGAGACCCATGTCTCAATTTGAGAACTTGAGATCCACTTGTGAAACCATTGGATCGGTTCACATTTTGCACTTTATATTTTTTTGTCTTATTTGCACATGTTTTTGTTTAATATGCATTAATGCAATCCATGTGACACATTATACGTGCACATGGCACAAATTGATTGGTCGAAAATTTTAAGGTGGATAGCAAATGAATCCAACCCTACATGTAGTTCCCTTCAAAAAAATCATCTCAACCTTAAACTATTAACACACCTGAAAAGGAACCGAAACCTGATTCCTGTAGTGTAAGAAGCGTCGATGAGTGCTGAATGGAAATATACATATTTTAGAGCATCAGTCAAACCACCCTATAAACCAACACCGTAAAGTTACCCTTAAATGTGAATTACACTGCGGTACTAAATTTGAACAAAACTCATCATGCTAGCAGGTTTAACAAAGTTCTTTGGTCTAAGACCTGTTGAAGGGTCATTCAGAGAGCAATATGACATGGTTAACATATTGATGGTGCCTCTCACACTTGACATTTCTTCAATGGAACATAGAGATATAGACAAAGCTTGGACTGAGTAATAACTTCCTACTATGAAATTGAAGTGTCAGCAGCTTGGAAGGTTATTCAGCCGGTGCCCTTCAGTATGTTTGAGGCATGATTTCATCACATGTCAGAGACAGACCATAAGTATGCTTCCTGTTCTGTGGCTCGTTTTTCGTTCATTCTTTTAAATAGGTCCTTCTCGAATCCTGCACCAACACATTATTCAGATACAGTTAACTGGCACTACACTTACACTAGCAGAGGCATACAAAACTGCATTAAGACTTTCTAAAGTGGCGTACCAGTACTGCGATCAACACCATCCCAATGTCTCCCCGGTCTTATACCATAGCGATTTGGTGCAGCTTCCAAGCCTCGTTTTAACCAACTATGATTAGGGATTTCTTGGGGGACAATAAACCCAGACTCTTTCATCTTGTCATTTCCACCCAGATCGGGGAGATTTAACTCTGGATTTTTTTTCTGCACCAAAATATGGAGTCAAAACTGTGTTCCATGCTTCATAACAATCTTAGATGAAGCAACAAATATGACAATCATCACCTTAACCAAGTGTGCCATAGGATCCCCCCATCTTACTCTATCCTTCAGAAAACTGTCGAGTTCAGGGTCATCCCTGCAAAAAGCGGCCTTATACAATTAGAACTTGATTGTATGTGGAATCGTTACTACCATTTTACCCTGGCATTGACAATAGAACAAACAAATGCAGGTGTATGGAATATGGATAAGGCATTAGGCTCCCCGCTCTTAAGGTTCTTTCAAAACTGCAGTAAGAAAAGGATGTGCATCCTCCCATAACAAGAAAGCCTTAGACTGTTTGGCAATATAAAGTTGCCTAGCAGAGTACACAACATACCAATTTGCAAGTCACACAACAAGGAGGAAACATGAAACACCAAATTAAAACATATATATGATACGGTTGCAGAAAAAAGATATTATGAAAACTCAGTCGATGATGCACAATTTTTCCACGTCAAAAGTTGCCTATCAGAGTACACAACATACCCTATTTGCAAGTCACATAACAATGAGGAATCATGAAACATCAAATTAAAACGTATATATGATACCGTTGCAGAAAAAAAGATATTCTGAAAACTCAGTCATTGATGCCCAATTTTTCACGTCAATTTCAGTGAAGAAAAGAGTCAGCCATAATGAACAGACGAGTCACACTTTTTTAACGAATGCATAACTCCAATAAATATAGCTGAATATACCTGGTCCTTGCAAAGGGTTTTTCTTTCTCCAATTCTAATTCTTGTAATCTCTGTTCAGCTTCCCTCTTTTGAGCTAGCCCCTTTCCCCATTCCAACTTTATTTCCTACATAAAAACAAATAAATATTTCCCCATCAAAAATGCTTGAAATTTTGAAAGAAGAACAAGCGCATTGCCCTGCCCCAGTAGAAATTAGAATTTACAACTGAATTGCGACATTATTTTGTCGCAGAGGTATCATTCAATATTTTTACTAACGAAACCATGCAAACTTAACACAAAAACTATAGAAACTTCTCAAGATGACGAAACACCAGTGCAATTTAAATTCAGGTTTTGGTTACCTTTGGTTTTTCTTCTCCTCTTTTTGACTTCAAGTACTCTTCCCTGGTTATACGTTTTCCTGCAGGTGAAATATTGACACTAAGAAACATACTTTCATTTAAAAATAGGGAACCAAATCAATACATTCAGGTTATCACTGTGTAATTTGACCTGTTTTGTCTCGATAAACAGCTTCAGCACCCCGTCCACTGGCAGAGGGATCCATCTCCTGAAATCTACAAAAAAAGTACACAATGACTTTCAAGAAAATAATTGACAACTGCCACTGGACATTGTATCATGCAAAAAAGAAAAAAAGAACCCCCAAACTAAATAAACATATTTATTAAAGATTTCACTATCCAGATTGGACCAACATACCTCAACAAAGCATTCTTCTTTACTTTAGAAATCTCATCTTTTATATCCTTTCCAGTTACTAGACCAGTTTTTGGCCGCTCTTTCAATGGAACAGCATCATTTCCACTGTGACTTACAGGAGAAGATTCAGGAGACAGAATATTTCCAGATACCCGCCTATTCTTTCTTGGTGGAGACAGATCAGCACGTAGATTATCATGCTGAGAACTTCTTCGTCTCGTTTCTTCTTTCACTACCGGCGAGAACGACGTGGAGGTGAAATATCACCACCAGTAGCTTCAGGTTCAGGGGATGGACTGTAATGCCGCTTTTTTCTCGGAGGAGACAAATCAGGGACATGCGAGCTTTGACGAGCCCTTCGAGGAGGAGAAATATCACCTCCATTTGGACTGCTATCTACTAAAGCTTGAGGGCGTCGTCGGCGGGGAGGTGAAATATCTTGATCTGTCCTAGGGGACACCAAATGTTCCCTGTCATGTCCTGTTGACGAGTCCGGGCCTTTCTTTCTTTGATGTCTACGAGGTGAAGCCGAATCAGGTTCTGGCGACGGTGTGTCAAAACGAGTCCCTCCTTTACGAGGTGGAGACAAGTCGTCAGCAACACCAGAATTTGGGAGTGCAGGAGTATCTGACACTGAAACCCACCCGCTTCCATCTTCAGAAATAGCATGATAAGGACGTCTAGACCTGAGTTGCTCAAGTCGCTTCATTCTCCTCACTTCAATATCTTCATCGACTTGAGGCTTCTCCTCTGAAATAAAAGGAAATACAGAATTCTCAGGTCAGGTACACATATGATTATACCTTAAAAGTCATTAATTGTCAAATGTGATAATATATTCTCACCGGCAGAGTCATTCCCATCTTCTTCCTCATCGTCATTCAGATCCACATGCTTTTGCCAGACAGGATCCTCATCAACAAGAAGAATCTGCGACACAACCTGTTTAGTTTTCTTTTTCTTCTTCTTCATTTTTTTCTTCTTATCTTCCTCATCATTACTAACATACTTCTTCAAATATTCCTTCAAAGACGATGATGACGCTGCCATTTCAGCCGTACCTGAAATCAAGTAAATTTTCATTATTACTTCTTCAAAAGTTCAGACCCTAATACCGAAAACAATTGCACACTAAAATCTGCCTCGAAAAAAATCCCTAATACAAGTTATTAAAATTTACTTAAAACTCCTCTAGCAATCTTTCCATTCCATCATTCGTTCGCAAACCCTAAGCAATAGTTTGAGAGATTTAAAGCAAACCGAAAACAATCCTTTCACTTTCTTCAAACTCAACAAAATCAAACATCTATTTAAATCTTATTCTGAAAATTCAATTCAGTTCTACAATGCAAAAAACTCTTACAAAAAATAATCCACAAAAGGATGAGGGCATACGCACCGGTGTGAGATTTTCAACGATCTCTATGAGGTTTGAGGGAAATCGAAGACGGATGTTTGTGCAGCGCTGACGACCTCGGAAGATGGCGAGCTCGAGGAGATGGCGAAGTGGAGAACGTCCGCGGAAGAAGCTGGCGGAGATCGGCTGGAAGGACGTCCCAGGCGCGACACAGCTGCAAATTAGGGGCGCGTCGCTTACACGCGCTAAGCAGAAAAAAATAGGCCTGGCCCAATAAGCCCAATAAACCAAAACCCTAATAGACAGATTATATGAGCAGTTAGATTTTTTTAATACAACGGTTAAGATTATCTAATGTATAATTATTAAAAAAAATTCGATACAAAATTATAAATTAAATCAAATAAAAAATAAGGAACAGATGATCTGAGCTGTCAGATTTTATCTAATCTAACAGCTGAGAAGGATTTCCATCGAAATATTTAAAAAAACCAAAAATACGAAATTTTTGAATAAAATTAATATAATTATCAACATAAGAAAATTTATTCAATCGCATAATTTTTTATTTTACTATTATGTGCGGAGTTAAGTTTCAGGAGGACATTAAGTATTTGTGAGACGGTTGGACGAAATTTTAACAGTTGATTTGATTAATCTGACGGTTGATATTAAAGTTAGTTTTTATTAAATCAGTGGTGGATTTGCAAAAACTACGGAGCGGTTGAATTTGGAGGTTTTTTTACGGTTAATTTCATCTGTTGGATTGATAGAAATCAACGGTTGAGATAGTATCCCTCCGTCTTACAAAATTTTAGTTGTCTCCCTAGAACCCTTTCTATTATGTGCGTGTCTAATTTAAATAGTAGCAAGAGGTTATCTTTATAACTGCATTTTAATCGATAGTATAAGAAATTTTCTGTAATAGTAATATGAGGTTTTCAATTAAATTGAAAGATTTGCTCTGAGTTTGAGTTTGAGAGATTTGCACTCCTCTGCTTGCTGGCTATCCAACTGATGTATTGTTCGAACTTAATGCGTTAACATAAATTTGCATAATTACATACGAAATCCAAATCCAAATCTCAGATTTAGTGTTGAAGAAAATCGAAGCAATGGTCGGAGTTTTGATTAATAGACGAATTGCGCTCACTTGATATCCTCACGCGAGTGACTGGCCGACTGCCAACCAAGAGCGTTCGAGTTCGAGTCGCTCTGTACGCATCATTTCTTACATTTTGTGACAAGTGCTCCTCTTGCGGGAGGCCTACCTCCTGTCCTGTGCATGGAGGCTCTTCGCCTTTATTCCTGTTGTTCTCTTGAAGACTTGTCTTCCTCGCCGTCGCCCTTGAACGTGGTTCTTCATCTATGCGGAAGAGACATGCGTGCTTGATGCTTGTCGATTATGAGTTGGATGTTCGTTGTTGTGACCAGAGCTTAAAATGATTAGAATAGATATCATATATACGATCTCTATGAATTGCACCCAATTTAACCGCTATTGGAAAAAAAACTTTTTGATTTACAATCATACCCTTCACTAATATTTTTCATTAAATATTTCTTTATTGAGAATTTAGAAGTTATTTGGAATTGGAACATACCAGAATGACAATTAATTCGAAATAGACGATTAGTAGGCAATATTTTATTTAAATGATGGATTCAAAATTTTCATGACAATTTTGAAAAATTAATCTTAAACTTAGTATTTTAACTTTTCAAATTTTTAGATTTTAAATCATATTATTATTTGCAAATAAGTACAAAGAGTAAGGTTTAAGGAGGACCGATAAATAAATGTGAGACGGTGAGACATGATCTCAAACATTAATTACTAATAATCCAATAGATGAGATTTGAATCAAAAAAGTAACTGTTAATCTCAACCGCTAGAGTTTTTTGCAAATCCAACCGCCTATTATATAAAAACAACATTTAATCTCAACCGCATATTAATCTAATCTAACTGTTAATATTAAGTCGTTCCGTCACGCATAAACTCTTTGTTTCTTTTGAACTTTATCCTAAGTACAAATGCTAAATGTGCGATATTTGGATTTTGTATTTCTTTGATTTTGTAATTCTTAGTATTTATAATATAATTGATTTAGTGTCATGGAGTTAGTCCGGGTTTACCAGCTTGGAAAGTGCATTCTATTTTGTATGTATTTTCCTGGATCAGGCAGTTCAAGTAACTTTCAGTTTATTGAATACATGTGTATTAATTTGACTTTCTCGTTATAGTACACTGTATTTCAATGTTTGCTGAGATGACCAATGTGATATGTATTGTGGATTATGATGTAGTTTTGAATTATTAAAAGTTAAATTATGTCGTTTTTAAGATGGATTTAGTAATTTAGAATTTGGGTTTTAGTGAACTATGTCGTTTTGAATCAATTCCTCCGGAAATATTGACCTCTAATCAATTGCACCCATTCAGAATTTTTATTGATCTCTTTTTATTCTTGGGATCATCACTCAAAATGCACTTTAATGCAAATGTGAACATGACAACTGTTGTGACATCGATTTGACTCAGACTTTACAACAAAGTGATTTACGTCACCTTTCGTGAAATATACTGGCGTTAACTTAGCTCTTCTAAACAATTTTCATTACCGAGTTAAAGCTTATGATCATTTTTAGTACGAATTTGTACTTATAGACCCATCAAGGATTAGCTCGGCTAACTGGTAAGAGCCGTGAGATCAAATGGTGCAATTGTTTTGAAATTTTCAATTTTTCATATTTTTCAAACGAGTGGATTAAAATTTGATTTTTTTGTTAATGAGATGGTTTGACCGAATATGATAAAATATGAATTCCAAAGATATGGTGTCTTTAAGAGTTAACAATTACAAACTCAAATAAAACATCTAGCGACGACCGCTTCGCCTAATGTGGTGTGCACTGTAAGTTAATGGACTATTGACGTGTTTCCATCATCCCTCGCCCATATTGCCGACGTTCTTCTAGAGTGTCATGATAATCCTCATAAGCCACTTGTGAATGTAGTCCAACATCAGGTCATGGATCGAACTGAGATACAATTGGCTCCTCATATCTGATATTCAAGTCGAATACAAACATCAATATAGACAAAATAAATCAATCAATTATACAAAAAGCACGAACATGAATAATTAACATAAAATTCAACACAATTAAACACCCGCTACGTGCGAGGAGGTCTTTCTTTCCTCCCGCGCGAGCGAGGAGGTTGTGTGTATTGTGCAGGAGGCTTTCTTCCTTGCTTGCCTTTGGACGTGGGGCTTGTTCGCGTCGGTGTTCATGAAAGTGGTGGTCGTGTAAGCAGAGCGGAGAGACATGCGCGCTTGATTGGCTAAACATGCTTGTCAATGATTGGGTGAAGGTGTCCGTTGTGACCTGTGCTACTAGTGATTAGAATAGGATTCTCATGTATGAAATCTTAGACGAATTGTACCCATTGTAACCGCTATAAAAAAAACACAAAAATCACAAATTCAAACGCAAATTTGTTGAAATACATCAAAATTCTATACAATTAACATCACAAAGCGTACAGTTAATTACCGAAATGTCATCGGATTGTGCTTGTTTACCATAGCCGCTGCGGATGTCGCAGGAGGAAAGAGGAGGAAGAAGAAACTTTAAAATCTACGTCATTTGATTTCGCGATTTGAAACAACAGGATCCTTATTTTCAGATGATCACGCGAATTCAAACTGCGGGATCCTTATTAAATCGAAAATGTGTCCTTCTGACGCAAAAGTTTCACGTAAATAGAAGGAAAAAAGACCACATAATTTTTTTTAAAGAGGATCCCGCGGAATGAAACAACTGGATCCCTAAAAGATGATATTTTTGAAACTCAAAACTTAAACTCGACCAAACCGAAATAACCAAACTGGAAGATAATATTATTGATAATTTTCCAAAAAAGACTAGAATTTTCTAAAAACAAACATATATTGATAACAACTGTTATATGATTGATATCAAATACATGTGTAAATTGCCTTTGAGATTTCTTTGCCCCCTTGGCATTCAAAAACCTCGCGGACTGTCCAAATTCGGTGTAGGCGGGAACTATTGCCCTCTATTAGTCTATTGCACATAATCGAAAACTGAAGCATGGAACAGCATTAGTTACAGTAAGAGTACTTGCACCTAATTTAGAAATTCAACATAGTTGTGCTTCTTTTCAATAAATTATTGATTACTCATTAGGAAATTTCAAGCCCCTAGTTTTGTTGATTATGAACTTATTTTAATGAGTAATAAACTTTATTGCCTGAAAAGAAAAGCATCAAGCATATAACCACAAAATGAGTTCGTATTTTAGTGACACACGTCTCGTTTATGCTCTTGATAAACATTCTACAAGTGGGATCATCACCAAATTTAGCATTTATGTTGCTTAAAGATGAGTTTGTGATTAGATTAATGCTACTTTAGGATTGCAATTATGATCAACACGCATATTAGAGACGTCACATAGTCAAATTTGAAGGGGAACTCTTCTACTCTTTCCCTCCAAAAAGTTGTGAAAGGTGATCGACCCTCTGTAATTCTCCATCAACTAATACTTCTTAACTAAGAAAATTGATACAACAATCTATGCTCATATGAGCTAGAAAGGGTTGAAACATTTTTCGGTACTTTCGTCAAATTACTCGGTCGTTAAAAAATTAAATTTCTTTAAGTTCATTAGATGTATACTTATTTTGAATAAAATATATTAAATTAATAAATTATCACACTTTGACTGATTGAATAGTAATTATTAAGCATATATTAAATCTTTAACTACCACTTACAAGCCGATTTTAGTCTAATTGAAATTGTATCGGTATGTGCTTGCAGTATACCAACTTATGCTTCTTTTTCGTTCCACAGCCCTTCCATATTATTGAATTTATACATTTCCATTGGTTTTAAACACAAAATAGTGTGGCCAAATTTTGGACAAAAATATTAGGACTGGTATTTTCGGGTTTTTTATAAAAAAAGTTAAACCCGTACCCGATCCGAGTAGTAAAATTTCGGGTTCGGGTTTATAGATTTAAAAAACAGCTAAACCGTATTTTGAGTACGTGTAGTCTTTTGACATTATGTTTAAATTATCGGTGCGAGACACGTTCCGAGCTCTTGCTAGACAATCCCTTTCTAGTGAATAAAGTCATAGAATAAGATTCATAAACTTTTATATCAAATATTATTATGAATATATAAATATGTATTTACAGGTATAATGCGGGTTTGCGGATGATTAAATATTATATATTTAACCCGTACCCGATATGCAGTGTCTAAAACCCGACCCGAACTCGCGAAATCTTTCGGATTTGCGGGTTGGGTTCAGGTTTTTGAGTACAAAATGTCACCCCTACGAAATATGGTGATGAAACATCCATGAAGTCTCGCAATTCATGCAGAGTTGTAACAGATGATATCACGTAAGAATCAAATCTTACTCTTGAGGACTCGTATTTGTTTATAATAGATTCAAATCTGTAGAAGATTTGAAAAGCAGTTGAAGGAAAATATGATGTGGTCAATTCAATAATGTTAAAACTTCTTAATTTAGAATTAAGTATTAGGATAGCCAATGAAGGAGATGCCCTAATCATCCATTATAAGGTTGATATAAATGCAAGAGCAGTACAGGTGTCCAAATGGTGACTCATCTAACATATCAATCCTTTACCTTTATATTATTCTAATTCCCCAAATTTGTCATCTCTTCATAACTCCATTGAATTTTGGGTTTAATTTTGAGTGTAATTTTTACATAAAATCCTCAAAACTTGTGCCCCATTACATTTAACTACAGAAGCATATGCAACATATGTCTAAAGTTTATTGGATATTCTCATGCACACTAGTGTCCTTTTCATTGCAAGCTAATCACATTTTTAATACGTACACATCATCAGTCTACACAAGCCTATACATATGACTAGCCAAGTCTTTCTTCTTTCTAAAGATTCTAAACTCACTTCAGCTCTCACTTCACAAACCTCATTTTCTACAAATCTATGTGTTAAGTTGAGTTTTGAGTTCATTTTCACTATTTAAATTTAATGTGTAACAAGTGGTTCAATTAAAGTTCATCAGTTCATGAAGAACATAGCCCTAAATTAATTAATAAAGAATCGATAAGACACTTTAGGTGGGGTATTTGAGATGGAAATTAAGAGAGATCAATTAGGAGGGAGATTAGTACTGACGTATGAGTGTAGGTGTTATAAATATGGGGCTAGCTAGATTAGCAGATGTTGTGGAATGAGTGGTGGAATTGTAACACATGGAGTGAATTAAGAGGGTTTGGAAATGGTGTCATGAACAGGGAAGCAGCAAGAGAAAGAGAGAATCATTGAAGCACTAAACAAACAAAACAACAAAAAAGCTAGCCAAAGTGCACTAGTTTGTGTATGTATAGTACTCCTAATGCTCTCTACTAGATCTTGTTGCTTACTAAATTCTATATATAAATGAGACGTGTGTGTCTATGCACACAACAACATTATTCTCTCATCATCTCTACTGATAATCTAGAAGCAGTTGAGGAGAGATTCATTTTGATTGTTCAAACATGGTGGGAATGATGGATTGGAACTCAGTAATGGAAGTAGCTTACAACCATGAGCATCATTCTTTGCAACAGAACATAATGGGGATAGGGACTAGCAGTGACACAGCCGGATGGCGAAAGGGTCCTTGGACGCCGGAAGAGGACAAGTTGCTAAGTGATTATGTGAGCATGCATGGTGAAGGCAGATGGAGCTCAGTAGCCAAATCTTCAGGTACTTAGTACTAAAATTTAATCATATTAAATATTTTGTACAAAATTTAATATCATCAATTTCTAAATTCATGATGATGTGGAAAATGAAGGTTTAAATAGGAGTGGAAAGAGTTGCAGACTGAGATGGGTGAACTATCTTAGGCCGGGACTTAAGAGAGGCCAGTTGAGTCCGCAAGAGGAAGGCATTATAATCGAATTGCATTCCCTTTGGGGTAACAAGTAAGTCACAATTTTTTAGCTACATGATCAGATTGTGATGAACTTAGCAATAAACTTTTGGTGAGAATAAGAATAAGTTCAAACTTGTGGATGCATTACATTACAGGTGGTCAACTATTGCTAGATACTTGCCCGGAAGAACTGACAACGAGATCAAAAACTATTGGCGAACCCACTTTAAGAAAAAGGACACAAAATCATCCGTCACTAGAAAATTCAAACAGACCCATCAATCAAAACTGATCGTGGAAGATGATGACGGAGATGACGATGATAATCAGAATACGCCAATTAGCCAGAATTTTGATGATGCTTCACCCTCATTTCAAGCTGAGAATAGTACGGACAACAAAAACAACAATTATATCAACAGTCATGCTACGATGTGTACGGATCAGGAGTACGATAATACATTCTCGTACAGAGCGGCTGCTGCTGCTACTAGCAGCGCATTGGATGATCAGGATATGTACGAACAGTATCAGTATGCAAATGCCACGTGGGCTTACCATGTGCAATCAGAGGAGAGGAATGTGGAGCTTTGGACTGGGTTATGGAATCTAGAAGACGACTGTGGCCCACCAAGTGGTAACATAAATCGGCCCAATGAAGTCCAAACCCATCAAACTGGCTACTCATTGTTTTGAAGGGATTAACTTAATAAAATAATTTGCTAATTTGTAAAAGAGTAAAATGTTCAATTTTTCTCAGAAGCCATCTTGAAATGCTCTCCAAAATTTTCAATTTCAATATTTTGTTGTGTTTTATCTAGAGAATAATTAAGGAGTAGTATTAATAAAACACTTAAAACTAAATATTTAAAACACGTGTGGATGAAGTCAGGCTGTCACCAGTAACTAATTAAGTATAGACACGTGTACAAGTTTCCGTCACCGTCAAAATAGACGCCGTCTGAATGTACGGACATAAGTTATGATAATAAGTTTGTGTTGTTCACAAACCAGAGCATCAGATACACACAAAATGTCTGCAGTCACGTCCCTGTCACATCGACAATCCAATCAAAACCCCAAAAACACATCCATAAAATTTCCTTTTTCATCTGCATTTCCTTCTTTCGATATTTCTTTCAATCATCTTGAAAATAAAGTATTTTAAAAAAAAACACTGTACTTTGAAACAAAAAAATGTAAAACCATTTTAGTCTTAAAGATTTAAATTTAAATATTAATTAATTGATCAATAAATACAACAAAAGTTTCACCGTTTGATTATACTTTCTATTATCAACCTCTAATTTTTATTTAGGGTTAATTGCAATAAACCACCATTATAATATGTCATTTTGCAGAAAACCACCACGATATCAAGAAATTACCAAACGAGTATATTATAATTCTGCCGTTATCAAAAAACCACCATTGACCTAACTCCGTTAGAAACTGTACAACACGCGCCACACGACGCGTGGGTATTCAACTTCAATTTAGACAATTGCAGAAAACCACCATTATAATATCTTGTTTTGCAGAAAACCACCATTTTAATAACTAAGTACGATATTATTACTCTTCCTACAAAATTATTATGTTGACGCGTGGGTATTCAACTTCGTTAGGTAACGATGTTGAGGCTACAATTTTAGCTATCTTTGATTAGCAAGATATTATTACTCTTCCTACAAAATTACGGTTCATTAAACAAAACATGAGTTTAAAAGTAGTTGAATCTTTAATACATAGTTGAATCTTTTAGATCAATATAGTACAACCAGTTATAGTTTAAAAGTAGTGATGTAATAAATCATATTTCATAGAAATAAAAGGAGGAAAATTATTATATTTGAATCGGACAGTCGGTAACCATTCCACATTGATAATTATAAATTCTCAAACATGAGTTTTCTTTTGCATTTTCTAGCATTATTTTCTTCATTGACATCCATCAAGATTAAATTGAAGCATCATATAGCTAGTAGACATATATAAACGAGTTAAATTGTCGTAAGAGCCTCTGTTGTAGCATGAACAGTGCAGTTGGTAGTACGTTGATAATCAATTATTAAAATGGTGGTTTTTCGTAAAACGTATATTATAATAGTGGTTTTTGGTAATTAACAAATATAAAAAAATATTTTTAAATTAATACGCCCCCACGCTTTTAACGGTTCAATTAACGGAACAGTAGGGCTGGTGGTTTTTGGTTAACGGCAGAATTATAATATACTCGTTTGGTAATTTCTTGATATCGTGGTGGTTTTCTGCAAATTGGCACATTATAATGGTGGTTTACGGCAATTACCCATTTTATTTACATGATTAACAAAACTAAGATATTCAATGATTAATACATTATATAATCAATGCGAATAGCAAAATAATATCATATATCGATATGTTTTGACGGACGGATTTTTATTACGAAATGAATACAACTAGATATCCGATTTGTCAATCATTACTTTTTGATCCATAACCTTATATGTAATGTTTTCATTAAGTTAAAATAAGAGCTATATTATCTATATATGGATTGAAAGTCACGCACTAAACAATTTCAATAGTTAGATTTATCGAGGTTTTTTGGGAACTAAAATACGGATAAAAATTCCTATAAATTAATGACTTGTTTGGAATCCAATTAGTAGAATTGCTGAAGACTGAAAGTGAATCAGCATAGTACTAAACGAATGAGAGTTGCCATAACCACAATAGGCCATAGGGCATTTGGTGCTAACTCGCAAACAAATGTCCAAATCACCCTTCGATCCATTATTAAATTTGAACCTTTTACTTTACTAGAAGGAATGCGTAATGGTCGAATGGTCATTTCTTACCTTCGTGCACGATCAAATGGGCTGTAACAGTTTTTTGACAACAAACGAATTTAATGTAATTTAGAGAGGCTTAGGTTGTGGGGATCTGTCCAAGCGTAGGACAATGAATCATGAATGTTAAGAAAGAAAGGAGGGAGGGGCATTTAAGCAAAGATAAAAACGACGGTGGAGAGTCATAACCATTGATAAATCGACACGTACATGTCCATTTTAAGGTAGGTGACCATGTTACGATAAGCCTGTCAACCACAATATTAGTAGCTGCTTGTGTGTAATTACAGTGACCCATCTTCTTCTTTCTCTCACCACTGCTAATATATGCGCGTGCATGTCAACCTGCACGTGATTAACACGCGCCTCAAATCAGGGTGGATACACACCAACTGCAACTAGAGAGCAGACAATAACATCGTCCAAAAAAATAATGACAACACAAGTAGAATCAATTGAACCCTAAATTCTAGGATCTACATCCGTACAATTATACGATCAAAATACAGTGATCTCAAACTATGTCATTTTAACTTTTGTATCATCAAAACGTGTTGTTTTGTCTAAATTTTTGCCAAACAAAATATTTTAATTAGCTGTAGAGTAATGTTCGCAAAATCTCACTTGAATTCTTATTGCATTCCTTTGCCATAAACCTAGTTTTGAATTGAATTTCTTTGGATATGCCTATGGACTAGATTTGGGTTCTTAATACGTAGTAGTTTTTAAATATTAAATTATACATAGGTCAAGGACTTGACAGAGACATCAAACTCAAGGCACAGACCCACTCAGAAGGTCTTGAATCATCGATCTTTTATAGTTAGTTCATGATCTTGAAAAAATAAGTTTCATCCAATAATCGTCCCATATAACCATCATCACACATCGGATTGTCGTTTGAACCATTTTTCTAATGACCAATATGAAAACCCTAAATGAAAATGGAATTTAGGGCTTTTAAAAAAGAAGGGATTCACGTGTGTTTCATCTATGCAAGTGTAACATATACCATCCATAATCCATGAGGACCATTTTCATATACACCATTAGGGTTTGGTCGCATTCAATTCAAACATTAGTCATTAGGGTTATAGCTAGCGTGTTCAAGAAATGATACGTATTTTTGAAGAAAGAAATTGTCTAGCGTCTTGAAACAAACCGAACAGACATCTATTTTTGCAATAATCAGCAAACATGACTTACATTGATAAATATTATGAGTAACTTCATTTTTCGATCTACGAATCTTTAACCTTCTAAGAGAATTTTCTACAAATTATATCATACGGTGTTAGATAGTCAATATAAACTTCTAGACTTAACGCGTGATTAATTGTTCATCAATCAATTATAAAGAAAAAGTAGATGAAAAAGACGATGCGTTACGCTCTTAGTTTCCGAATCAACAAGTCATTCACTTATAAGGAAATTTGTGAAACAAAATGGCATCTTTCACATTCAAGTATGTGCTAGATCTAATGTACATATCATATGATCTGAATATGGAAAATATGTCACAAGAAGTCTGGCCAGCAAGACAGCATGGTTCAATGAACACCAACTTCAAGTTGGGTGGTTCTAATAAATTCCATCAATTATAATTATCAAGTAAATATAACTAGTTACAGATCATATCTCTCTCATATTGATCAAGATGAAAATGAGATAGAGAGAGAAAGAGTGTGTACTAGCAGGAGCAACAGAGGCCCATTCTTGATCAATCTCCATCTATCTAGGGTTTCCAGTAGTACTATTACATGTCTTTTATGTTATAAAAAGTGACGTGTGAGTAGTGAGAAAATTTGTGTTTCACAAGTTTTGGTTACACAATCTCAGCAATACCCACTTTGAGAAAAGCAAAGAGGAAGTTTTTGGGGTTGTTTTTGGTGAGGAACAACACCCAAACCATCAATAACAAGTAAGCAAGATACCCTTTTCTTTCTTTCTTTTACAAACCTAGGAAGAAGGGCTGCTTCTGCTGCTGACCTTGTTCCATTTTGCTGCTTCCATGTATATGTATTTATGCATACTTTGAAAAAGGGTAAGCTAAAAACAAGATGTTATTTGTATACGCAGCAAATTGTTATAAATGGGGAGAGGAAGAGTGGAGCTGAAGAGGATAGAGAACAAGATAAACAGGCAGGTGACTTTTGCCAAGAGGAGAAATGGACTTCTTAAGAAGGCATATGAGTTGTCTGTGCTGTGTGATGCTGAGGTTGCTCTCATCATCTTCTCCAACAGGGGAAAGCTTTATGAGTTTTCCAGCACCAATAAGTATATATCTAACTCTCATCTCTAAACCTAATCTTCCTTTTGTTCTTGCTTTGTGTGTTTGGTTTATGACTTGATTAATTAGGTCATGTCCATCCAGATATTTAACTTTAAGGTTTTTCAATCAATCAGATCTGGAGATTGTTGTTGCCTTTTGTTATTGTTTGGTTGCAGTTCCAGATCTGATGGATAACTAGTAGCATCTGATCATTATTAGGTTTTTGATCTATTTTTTCCAACAAAAAGGAGAGAATTTTGAGTTAAAACATCGAAACTTGTTCAGTGATGTAGTCAATTTAGAATCCAAACCTGCTGAAATCATTTGCAGAATGCTTGCTGTCTTGAAGGAAGTCAATTGAACATTTTTAATATAGAATTTTCTTGTTAAGCACTGTACAGTTGAGTGTAACTGACCTTCTAATGTTGTGAAAGAGCATTCTTGATTGTAAAGTTGTGAACTTGTGATTACAAACTTGAAGTATTTGCTTTGTATGCTGGATATAATCAAAGACTGAATGTCTTAAACAAGAAAAAGGTCTAAATGTTAGGGCTTGATCTGTCTTGCCCTTTTGGATCTTGTTTTATATCACATTTCATGCATGGACACATACACTGTAAAACACTTCGCTAATAGTTGAAGAGTTTATGCTCTTGCTCACATAATGCTGAAGTAAATTGTGTCTGTTTGTAGCATGATGAAAACACTTGAAAGGTACCAGAAGTGTAGTTATGGGGCAGTGGAAGTGAATCGACCTAACAAGGAGCTGGAGGTTCATATTCATCTGTTTCTCAAACATGTTGTTAATGTGAATTCTAACCTTATTTGAGCATTAGTTCTTGCTCATAGATTTGTTGTTGTTCTTTTGGTTGGCACTTAATTCGTGTCGCGATTACTTCTATTTTGATTCTGATGGAAGGAGTTTTCAAATGTTGCAGACTAGTTACAGGGAATACATGAAACTTAAAGGCAAGTTTGAGGCGCTACAGCTTACCCAGAGGTATATATATCGTACCAAACTTATAGTATTCATTGATTTCTTGAGTGAGAGAATTTTAGGGATCCTAAAAAATGGCCTATGTAACTGACCTTTTGAGCTTTTGGATTGCATCTATGAATATTTTCTGATCAGAAAATGCACTTGTCATTTTTATTCATAAATAGTGTAATTACTTGTTGAAATGCATATGAATACACGAGGGATCAAGGGAACATTTCGAAACATATGCGCTGTGTTTGATCATATATTATTGGCATATGGAGCATCTTGTATTTTGGAAATGATATTGAGGCTATGGTATCTGCAGAAACCTTCTTGGGGAGGATTTGGGACCCCTGAGCACCAAGGAGTTGGAGCAACTTGAGCAACAACTTGAATCAACCTTGAAGCTCATTCGTTCCACCAGGGTACGTTTTACTAGATGAAATATATTTCCTCATATTTTCACTTGGCATCAAGTAGACTATTACCTTTTTGGATCATGAAGCTCTTCAGCTTACAACCTTTCTTTGAGAGTCTGTTGATGTGAAATGCATGATGACTGTTTTCTAAGATATCACTTCTTATAAGTTTACATGATAAGTATTTGAGAAATATTGTGTAAAAAGATGTCTTTGCAAAATGGCACATGCATGCATGCTTAAGTCTGTTGGGCACTAGCATTGCAGTTTCTACCTCAAGTTCACTTATTGGATTCTGGTCACATTATTTACTTGCGCATTGCAGACTCAGTGTATGCTGGACAAGCTTGCTGAACTCCAGAATAAGGTAAAACTGCTTATAATTCAAAGCTAGCCTAGATATAGATAGAACCCTAGTAGCTTGTACATGCAACAGATTTGGTGGTAAAGTTTTGTTTTGGATTCAGGAGCAAGCATTGCTGGATTCCAAAAGGATGCTTGAATTGAAGGTACAACTCTCTTATACATTCATTCATTTGAACACTGTTCAAGAAATATTCAAAGAATTTAAGTTTCAATCTCTTTTGTGATGTTGGGTACTTACACAGCTGGATGAAATGGGATCTAAGAACAACTTCAGACTCTCATGGGATGCTGGGGAGCAAAGCATGCCTTATGCACAACATCATCATGCTCAGTCTAACGTCTTTTACCAACCCCTGCACTGCAACCCTACTCTTCAAATCGGGTAAACTTGGCTTTCTACAATGAACAATCTACTTTGAAAACCAGCTTGTAATAAGTAGTCATTACAGTTTCAAAGGTATTTGTAGATATATACTAACCTGTTGTCAATCTATGACATATTCAGGTATGATCAAGTAACTGCTGATCAGATGAACGCCACAACTAGCAATCACCAACAAGTGACCGGATTCATCCCAGGATGGATGCTGTAATTGCTGAAGTCTCTGGACTCGAATCAACCTCACCAAGTTTCAAAGCTTGATGCTTTAACTTATGGATATTTTATAAACATGAGAACTTATTTTGAATCTTTTGCATAAGGCATTTCAGTCATGAACAAAATCAACTATGTGCATGAAAATGTAACATCTCAATAAGTTCCATGTTTTAGCAAGTGTGATTATATATCTAAGTGTGCGCCATTACTTCGAAGTATTTCTTTTTCTTCGATTTCATACTTAACACACTCCATTTTTGTATATCTAAGCTAACTTCCATGCTTCAGAGAATCTGAACTTGATTTATAAAAACGAAAGGATTTAACAGAACAAAAGCTACACCATCAGCGAAGGCATTGCGCACAAAAGTCTAAGAAGCCGGCATTCAACTGAAATGTAGAAGCATTAACACAATGACTAACCTTCATATCCATCTTGCAAACACATTGTGAAGACTCAGTTACAATAGTGACTGAACCAATCGAACTGACGTTCTGTTTTAATACGCCCAGTACCGATTTGTCGACTGTGAATCCACCATAGGAGATTGGTCATTGAATTTCCATTATCCTGTCCTTTCAAGTTTCTGATTTTCTTTAAGGCCTCTTCTTTGTCATACATCCCTTGAAGTGCATAAGCAAATCCTTTCCATCCTTCCACGACTCCTTCCCTTTGTAGTGAAGGCAATGTCCAGTTCACAAGCTGCTTTGCATACACCACATCAGAAAATAAGACCTCTGATATAGGCAGTAGAGGCATTAGATGAACCCCAAGCCTACACTCTTTGCATTCAGCAGAAGTAAACCAGAGGTTGCTGTCTCTTTTATTGGCCCATAAATCACCTACAATTTTGTTTTCCCTAGTAAAATCAGCACCATACATAGTGTCTGTGTCTCTCACATGACACCATGTCTGAGCTGCTTGAACTTCGAGGGAAGCAAGCACGGAAGCAGTTTCAACAAGCAGCCTGTCTTCATAAGCCAGACCCAATAAAGCAGCAGAATAATACGCATTGACTGATTCACCTGTGCTTTCTTGATATCTCCCATTTTTTGATTCTTCCAAGCCTCCACCCCAAGAATGCAACTTCCAAAGATCGAAGTTCCTCAGCCTGGGATAGTTGGAGGACTGGTTTCCAACTGTCATATAATCTGCCAAAATTGAATAAGCTTGGGGTCTATACTTTCTACCCCAAACCGGATCAATTTTCGTAAGTACAGCGAAAGCATACAGATAGTAACCCAAATACCTATGATGGTTTCTATATGCGCAAAAACCCATATCAGCAGAAGAATACGATAATCCTGATTTGGTAATAATTCCACCCCATTGACGCTCATACAAAAAACCATTCCCTTCAAAGTCACCCTCCAGCCACGGTATGATAGCATCCTTCAAATACTTTCTTATAAAGGGAATAACAACAGGATAAGACACTTCTTCTGCTATCAACGCAAGCCTTGCAGCTCTAGCAATCAACTTGCCGTAAAAATACAAAGACTTTGTTGAAATAGTATCTGAATCCAAACCATTTACATCCTTAATAAGTGCAGAGATAATCTCAGTATATGCTTTTTCATCCACACCTTTGATTGAATGCCAAGTTACTGCCATTGGTTTCGGCTTCAACACCCAAGAATCACCAATGATGCCTACCAGATCACCATCAATACTTTTATACTTGATACGATCACACACAGAAAAGCACCCATCTTTATGTGATAAGAGGCTCAAATGCATAGGATGAGCCAGCATCAACAGCCCTCCCCATCCTTTCTTTTCAAACACATACTCGACATTGTACTTATCAGTAATAACAGCAGTGTCTGATACTGGATAGCATGATGCAAATTTATCAAGCATTGTCTCACAACCCATGTCAGAATCAGGCACAACAGCAAGCCTTACTATGCCGGAGAATCCATCGCATGAAATAGATGACTCATCATGTGATAATATAATCGTAGAAGAGGCATACAACAGCCATGTCTGACCATTGTCTAACTTAAAAGTGTACTTAGCTAGAGACACGTCCTTGTAAAAGCAATTCATCTTGTGGATAGTGGATATCAAGACCGGAGTACCACGTGACACTGAAAATGTCAAGTAGGGACTGCCCCTGACAAGAAAAAACGTTAACCCACTTCCGGGAAATTCAAGCGTGACACTCAAGTCAGTGAAGTTGGAGATTAAGTGCTGGGAACCAGATTCAGTAGTTGAGGCAGAAATGGTCAGATTTGGAGTGAAATGCTGGAAGACTGAAGTGGAGTTTGAAACAACGGATGGGTAGGAGATTGATAAAGTTGAAGAAGAAGACTTGATTAGATATGGGTGTATGTATTCAGGCTGATCGCCATTGTTGAGGATGAAGTTCTGGAAGAATGAGTTAGTGGGGATTGGTTTGGAGAGGAGGGATGGATGGAGAAAAGGGGAGGGGTCAGGGAGGAAGGCAGATTCAGCTGTTGGGAATAAGAAAGCTGCTGACATTGAGTGCTGTTGGTTAGACATTGCTTGTTTGGACTCTTGCTTTGCTGAACTGCTGGTGAGGATGCAGATGAAGATTGAACAAGGAGCTCAATTTAAATTAGTGAAATTGTTGTCACTGAAAACCCAACAGTCACACAACAGTTTTCCAATGATATGATGTTAGATGATTTCCAAATGTCCAGGTAATTATTAAACAAAAAAATGTGACGAAAAGAGCACGTAATTTATACTTCCTCCGTTATTGTTTGTTCAAAAATATAAAATACATGGTAACTAAGGAAAAGAAAATATAAAATGTGTGATTGGAAATAATTTTTTAATAAATCTATCCTATATATAATTGGGGAAGGGGCTTATTGACGGTTTTTAATTGAAGCCACATTTTTGTTCCAATTATACCCTTCCCCGTATTTAACCGCTGAATCAAAAACTCAAACCGTCATCTTCTACATCCTCTCTACCCTCTCCAACCACCGTTGCCGACCTCATCGCCACCGCATCCTTCATCTACCTTCATCTACACTTTTGGGTGTTTGATAAAGTTCCAATCTTTGATGTCTTAAACATTTTTTGAGTCATCAAAACCCAATCAGCGAATCCCTAAACGCGTTTGAAGAAGAAAAGTCAAGCGAATAACAAACCCCAACCCCATCTTCAGTTCTTCCTCTCATCTTCGTCCTCTTCCCTCCACTTCTTCTCTATTTTTTTCTCAAAAAAAATCTTTGAGGGTTTTGGGACTGATATTTGGTCCGGATCTGTTGGTGCCATGAACGGGAAGGCTAACGTGTCTAAGGAGCTGAATGCTAAACACAAAAGGTTGGTTCTTTATGCTGTTTTGATATGTTTAATTTAGATTGATTGGTTTTGTGAAAGTTGAAATTTTTGGGTGTAAAGATGATAACTTTATTGTTGTTGAATTTTGGGTCAGTTGTCGTTTTGACTAGGATTGATTCAGGTGTTGTGGATTCATGGATTAGGGTCTGATTCGAATTGAGAAACTGGTTTTGTTAATTGATTCACATTCGATGAGTTTTGATATGAATTTGATCCAAATTTTATATGAATTTGATCCAAATTTTATATGCACAGTCACGACTGTGCACCAATAGCTAGTATATAAATAAAGATAAAATATGTGATAGAAAATAAAGAAAATTGAACAAACTGAACAGCCAAAATAAAAAATAGACAAACAATTATGTTTGCTAGGAGTGTATAGAAAAAGTCACATCATTGCAGAACAGGGGCTAGACTTACCTCTTAAGTTACCCAGGGTGTAATCATTATTTGTTACTTTTAAAAAAAAGTTGTGCTAAAAGCATCATTGCTTATGGAAATGAATTTTGTACGTGATTTCTCTTAAAAAAGTATTCTCTCTATCCGTTATTGATGTCTCATTTCCTTTTTATATGTCTCAAAATTATCTTTTTATTTCTAAATTTAATTATAAATAAATATGTTTCTTTAATTTTTCACCACATGTTTCTCTTCCTTTTTCATTACTTATTATTTATCAAATTATTTTTTTCTCTTTCCTTACCACACAAATATCTATTTTACTTATTTTTTTCATTCCTTAAAAAGCGTGCAAAGAATTAAATGAGAGATAAATTATGTAACAGAAGAAATATAACATATTAAGATCTAGAAATATGTTTATTATCAATTATGGTCTTTACAAAAAATAATACTCCTAACAAGTAACAACCCCTTATATTTGCCTACCCAAATCAATTCCATCTCCAAGTTTTTTTTTTTTGATGAACAGAGTACTAAGACTTTGAAAAGTACATTTAGAGGACTTAATCCCAGACGACAACCGAATGGAGACCTCGAATACAAAATAAAATTAAACTTAGCATATTGTAGACGAGATTCTTAGCCTCAGTACTTTAAGAATAACCGAACAAATAACCACGCTAAATCCTTAAACTTCCCAGATTTCCGTGATAATAAAAGATAATCCAGTTGAGCTTTAAAAATATAATCCGAGAGATAGGAAGTAGCTTGGCTGAGAACGATCAGGTCAGCTAAAGGATCGAATTAACCAGTTGTAGTAAGTCGCTGAAGATGCCACGTGGTAGCATAGATAACAGATGTAAGATAGAAAAACACGTGGTAGGAGGGATCCGGTCCATTTAGCCGAACCAAGCAAAGCAGCTGAACTAAAAAAAGGACACGTGAGCACGTGTCTAATCCTCAGAGTCCAAACCGTGTCCAAACTTAGTAAACAGCTGAATAGTGACTCATGAACACGTGGCTAAACCGCATGAAGTCGAGTAGTAGCATTGTACGGTTGACACGTATCCAGAGTAAAGAGCACCGATGTCGCACCGCACCGCCATTGCACCGCGCCGACGTTGCAGCCAGACACCAGAAAAACGGCAGTGGCACGAGACAGTACCACCGTAAGGGAGGAAGCCACGTCGTCGAAGACACCAACGGCGGACCAAACCGAACACCAAGAAAACCCACGCAACACATCTCGCGCAGCAAAGCAACCTACCGGACAGCAGCCGTGGCAGCAAGACAGACAGCAACACGAGCAACGGCGGACCAAAAGACCAACAGAACAGCCGAACCGGACGAGACAGATGGATCGGGCAAAGAGGAATAAAACGACGGAAATTGCGACGCCACCAGCGACGGCGACGAAACAGAGACAGCAAAGCTGAGCAGAGCCCTGAGGAAGAGAGCGCCGCCAGCAAATCAACCAAAGCACTCAAAAAGCACCAGAAGAGCCAGAAGAGCGCTCCAGAACAAAACTGCAGAAAACAGAGGACCCCGGCCAAACGAGCAGACGACGGTGAAAGATGAAATTCCGTGAACCAGTCGCTGTCGGAAGTCGAGGGAGGAGAAAGGCGCACCAGACGGAACTCGTAGCTAACTCACAGACGAAGGCCACCTCCCTGTGTGGTCACCACTCCAGGCGGTGTATGAAGGGGCCTTCGAGAGAGTTTTTAGAGAGAGAAATGCTGAGCCCTTCGAAATGCTGAGTCTTCTATATTCTGAATAATTCCATCTCCAAGTTGACCAAAATCATTTGCTGTAGTACAAATCCAAAATCATTTACTGCCCATTTGAATGCGGAAAAATATAGTGAATTTTTTTAAGGAAAAATACAAATGAAAGTGTTATGAATAGGTTAGTTTGACAAGCTTAGTCAAAATTACTATTCACCGAACCACTTCCTACATTGTTGACAAAGGTTGTGTAAAATTTCTATAAATAAGAGCACTTAGCAAAAGGAAAACTCACCCCTTTGCCTTCAACTTCACTTCCTACATCTCTCTATATTTCAATATATTTGGTTCGATTTTTAATCTCGAAGAATTACTATCATTCTATCTAAGAAAGGCAAAAGTTATACTGAATTTATAACAGAAAGTAATTTTTCAATAGAAAATTGAGAAAACAAATTTATATTGTTTCGTTTGTTAATTTTTTATTTTGCTTACGACAACCAAACACTCCTAAATATTTTCTTTTAAATTTTTCATCAAATGTATATATCTTTTTCTAACAACTAAAAACCGAATATTCTCAAAATATAATTTCTCAGAAACTCAACCAGCCAAATTCTACAGTTTCCGGTTTAGTTTCAGATAAGGAAATCAACATATTGCTCTAATCAAATGAACACAGAAATCAACAAAATTGGAAGCTAAGAAGCTCAAACCTGAACGATACGAGAAATTTTGGATTCATATTCACAACCCCGGCTGATGGTAGTTTACAGTGGATAGGGTAGGGATTTTAATTACAGTAAAATGCCGAGTGTACTTCCCAATCCCAAGCTATATGAATGATGAATCATCAATCGAGCTCCGCTCGTTTACACATGAAAACATCCAATTTAGCTACGGATGCCACACAAATAACAAGTGCTTCAGAGGGTCGACGTGATGTACACATAGTATCATATCCAACCAAAACAATATATACAGTTTGGTTGAAGTAAAATGCATTGTAACAGTATTTACAGATTTTGTACAATTTATTGCCGAGTTTCCAAGGTATTGGTGGTGTATAAGTATAACAATGGGAGCTTGACATCATCCATAAAGTGCAACCTTCTCATGCTTCAGGAATTGTCACGTTGTTTCACCAAAAACCATCACCTGAAAAACCAATCAACCATGTCATGAGCAGTGTCAGGTGTTCCTATAAAAATGCAATCTAACAGTTGCCTCACATTTACACACGATCATCCTTGAAGATAGTAATCCATCACAGTAATGTTTAAAAACCCTACTTGGAAAAGACCATATTGTCTAAACAATAGCATGGTCTCAGTCTCAGCACCTTCAATGGTTCGTACATATCAAAGCAAACACTATTGAATCAAGCTAGTTGTTTTAATAGATTTAATATGAATTCAATGCCAGAAAGATGCATATAAATAGCTCCGACTCTTACTTTCATGTAAATAGATTAGGTCAGTAACTTTCGGTTTCAGTCAGTGTAAGGGGATTCAGAATGAATTGATATACATATCTATTGGTACTAAACCAGTACAAAATAAATATTTCAAACTCATAATCTGGACTTGATGATATGTAATAAGCATAATGATTTCAAAAAAAATTTCAAAGAGAGACTGACCTTTCCACAGACTGGGCAAGTATCACTTCTTTCCATCCATTCATAAATACAGCCCAGATGGAAATGATGAGAACATTTTGTTAGTATCTTTGGATTTTCTGGTGTATATTCTGCACCAAAAATTGTAGAGTTTAGAAAATGAAAAACCTGACACGAAGATATGCGGACAGAAAGATGGAAAATATACATTATCCTATCAATTTCATGGGAATTCGACAATAATAAATAGGTAGAATATATAAACTTTTAAGTCAAACCCTTTCATCTTGATGAAATGTTATACCTTCAAGACAAGTAGGACATACATCCTCATCATCTGGTGACGAATAAGTACACCAATCATAGATTGTTTTACTCAGAGCCACTTCAGTAGATGTTTTGGAGTTGTGAACTTTTGAACCTTCCCATTTGTCTCCACTGTGCACGTTATCAGAGCTTAGATCTACATTACTTCTTCCTCTTAATGGCTCAGATTCTTCTCGAGTGTGACTTGTACCCTTCTCATGCCTGGAGGCGCCATCCTGACGCAACCGAGAATGTCTGATATCAATGTCATAAGGAAGGGGCCGTGGAGGAGAGCGGTACATGTCTGACATTGAGTCATCTAGTGATGGACTAGAAGCCAAGGTTGATATTGCTTGAGTAGATGAAGGGATAGCATGCCCTTGTCTTCTCAGGAACAAGGATGTGTACTACAGAAACAATTATGAGGGTCTATCAAAAATATAACTCAAACCTCCAGTAGTGGAAGGAAGGTGTGAGACGGAAAGGAAATATATCTAAGTGTACAAACTAAGGAATCTCCTTACTGTCAATATCATGTTTCCTTTACACGCATATTATTACACAGTTCAAAATGAAACTTAAAGGCAATAGAGACATTCACGTTACTCAGATTGAATGTTACGTTGGGCCATTTCTAATTCCTATTCTCCAAATAGAAAATATCCATAAAGGTAAGCCATTGGGTGTAGCAAATAACTAGGTGTGGAAAAAATGTGAACTTTATAGTAAAACAATTTTGAAAATCTAAACACATTAGCAAACTGAAATTCTTTAATTTTTAAATCGCACATTGAATCATATTTCCTATATGGTGTACCGGGTTTCACAAGAAAAATACAACGTACAAGTCAAAAATTAGACGGGAGAGAGCCTCTCTTACCGCATTTACTACATTCTGAACAAAACAACGGACACATGAACAGTTCCTGCAGATCGGGCCATTAATGTTGACATAGTTTTCGAAATCATCATCATGCAAACAGCAACAAACAGCACCCATGATCCAACCTCCGTCGTCAACTTCTCTTGGTCTATTTACAACTACTACAAACAAGAAAATAATAATACAATAAGTACAACTACAGCCATCCAATATCTAATTCAAGTAAACTATGGACACAGCTACACATAACGTACTGGATAGTATTATATGCAAAACTCAACTTTGATTGAAAACATGGGAGGTGACTTGTGTATCATGGAAACAACAAAGAAAAGAAATTTAGACAAAACAAGTGGGAAAACAGAAAACCAATCCCATGTGTTGTTGAAAAACTGAGACTAAAACTACAAAGCAGGATCAAAACAAGCTATCCACTAGTCAGAAGCACAGACAACAGGAATGACACTCAGGTCAAGAAACGAACTTGCTATTGCCAAATTCACCAACAATCACCAAAACAACAATTTTAAGTGAAATAAATGGATTAGTGGGTTTGTTCTAATTAACAATCAATCATAAACCCTAAGATCATCAGGAAAAAGTATAACTTCAAAAATAAAAACATCCAACCAAGACGCTGCCCAGCATACAAAACAACAAAAGACGATAAAGAAGCCAAATTGAACAATTAGAAACCCTAATTAAGCACCTGAAAAACACAATCCAAATCGATTAAAGGAGCGGAGGATGGATGAAACCTTGGAAAGAAGAAGGGTTTTGATTGAATTGATTAAAGAGATGACGATGGCGTGGCAGGCGAATAAAGCGAAGAAATGATGAACAGCTCACAATTATTCAGCTTTTTTCAATAGAAAAGAAAAAGCGATCAAAATCTTCTTCTTCCTCCGCTGCTTCGTTTCATTCTCTCATCTTTTCTGCACATCGATATTCTTCTTCTTTTAATTCTACTATTTCTTAATTATTTGATTATTGCATAATTAATTATTCCCTTCTTTATTTTGACAAGCGGATTTGAATTAAGTTTATTAATTGCCACTAATTTGTTCAAATGACGCGTTTGTTATTACTCCCTCCGTCCTTAAATATTTGTCCACTTTCCATTTTGAGTGTCTCCTTAAATTTGTCACATTTGTTTTATTCTCAACCACATATTTTACTTTTCTACTCATATACATATAAATTATTTATTCTCAACTACATATTTTATACCTTCTTTCTTCCTTAATAATCGTGCCGGTTGTTCTTTTGACAAATAAATGGGGACGGAGGGAGTATTTATTTGCGCTGGTTGGTCAGACGACTTACTTCGCGGCAACCGTCTTCTTCCTCAATAATCAATAGTAACAATTGTGTACTGACTACTTAATCGGTGCCTTAATTTTGATTCATTTATATGTTTGTTTTCTAAGTATATTCATATGGATGTAATCATGTAATTGTTGCAGATGGGACACCATACGAGCTTGACGATCATGAAAATGGTTGAACCGAGAAGTGTGTGTTTGTAACATCATAGTGTTTTTTATTTTAGAGCATTGATGCACGCACCAGAAACTTAGTGTATATCGAGTGTCCCGCACCACGTGTCATGTCTGAAGAATTAATTGTGGGAATGAGTTAGTGTAATAGTATTTTGGTAATTATTTGTGAAATTATCAAAATATATGGCAAGTTAAGATTTAAAAATAAGAATATATTGGGTGGGTTTTTTTGTCATTTTCGTCACACGGTACACATCGATCATATCGCATTTCACTTGATTTTAAAAGTGTTAGTCATTGAACTATAATTTAAACTATCTCTACTATATTTAAAACACAAATATTTCTATTGACGGTTTTCTAATGAAACCATAATTTCTTTCCAAATTTACCCTCAGTAACTATTGGCATAATTATCATTAAAAACTGAAAAGTTGCATCCAACCGTCAAGATGTCCTCATTTGATGTATTTGATTGGATTGAAACTTTACAGCATATTCAAGTTGGATTGAAACATATTTTACTGCATTGCTCTGCATGCAGATTTTGCTCTCTGACTTTGAGTTTATTTTTAAATTACAATATGTTCTCATGTGATGTATTTGATTGAAACAGTTTTGTCCAAAATGAGCCTAAAATTACCCTATGTGCATCAATTTATGCACAGATCTATCCGTGCACAAAGACTAGCTATTTAGAATCCATGAATTTCAAGAAAAAACACGTGTCTCAATTTAAATTTGAGTAAGAAAATTTTGAATCATAAACTAGATAGTCCTTTGTATGAGTCATAAGATTCATAAAATGTAACAAGGTAATTAATGATTCTGATTCCAGCATCATCTCTTGTCCTGGATATAGTTTACTTGCAAACTTTGGTTCTCGGCCAGAAAGAGTATGACAACACAACGGCCAATGATAATACGATGAACCATTGACTAATACTTACGTGTTGGAGAGAATAAAATGAAAACTCTCATGTGCATTGTTCAGCATTCCATGTGGTCACACTGCATTTCCAAAAATCTTGCAGTTAGCAGTGTCTTAAAGATTTTTCCAAGGAGTGTTAGCACTT